>JARYGA010027050.1:0-16674 GCA_030545235.1 Helianthus tuberosus
TCGGCAAATTTACATCATTCATACCATTAACATAGTTCCATTAAGAATCTTACATCATTCATACCATTAACATAGTTCCAGTTTCTTTTAATGGCTGCAGTTTACTTCAATATAACACCATAAACAATCTTACATCATTCATACCATCAAGAATCATTCAAATATCATTCATATAACACCATTAACATAGTTCCATTAACTAAACCAAAAATCTTACAACATTCATACCATATTCATGAACTACAAACACTCGAAATAACCTAAATATGCATCATTTAACTACACACATAGTACAACATCAATAAACCCCAAGTAACACACAATAGCCACTTCAGTCTCCTGTTCTCTTCTTCAAGCCTGCGGATGGAGTTCAACTGCCCTCTTATGATTCCTGCACATCTTTGACACAACTCAGCCTCAGCCCAAGCAACGAATCCATAGCCCCTCCCCCTGTTAACAAAAAATGACAAAAACATGAACAAATCGTAGGTGATTATGAAGATGATGAAAGAAACCCAAATACATGTCTATTGCAACAATAAAAACGTCTGACGGGGTTCAAAGAGGTCCACGAAGTTCGAATTACAGTATGGGCACCACATGGACATTGCACCATTGTTGAATATTGAAGGTAGGTAGGAGAGATGGTTTGCTTTGCTCAAGTTAATTAGGATTTTAGGGTTTCTATCGATCTGGTTATATACAGGGTGAAAAGGGCGCCAAAATGAGAGGGAAAAGCAATTAATAAAAAAGGGTTAATAAAAGGAAAACTGAAATGACAAAAATGCCCTTGGCAGCTTTAACAGATATGGATGGAGTTAAGTCAGTTGGACCAAAATGGCAACGATGAAACCTTTTTGGATCCAGATGTTAAAAATGAAACCTTTGGACTAAAATGGCAAAATGGGCCAAACCACAGGGACTAAAATGGCAATTAACTCTTAAATAAACAAATTAAAATTCTTTTTAAAAGTCAATTACAAGTTTTGTCTTTTATCTATATACTCAATTTTAGATGTCATCCTTTTTCTTTAAGAGCTTTTTACATATTCCCCCCTTCTAAGCTGCTTTATTACGTATTCACCCAAACCATAAAATCAATTACATATTTCCCCTCCCTAACTGATATATATTACATATTTCCCCTTTTTCATTAAAATGATTTTTATTTATGACTATTTTACCCTTAATGAACTAGTAAATGAATATTTACATATTTCCCCATTCTGATATGTAAAATCAATTATATATTTACCCATATTATGTATTATCACCCCAATTCTTCTACTTGTTACGTTTGTCAAACAATATACACAAAACTATAATACTCATAATAAAAACATAAATTCCGTTCACAATAATTTCCGTTCAAAAAACATAAATTCCATTCATAATAAATACGATACCATAAATTCGAAATCAACCGCTCATCTTTGACTAATTACTTTCACGTCTTTTTTGTACTTTTTCCTCGTCCCCCTTTACTTGTTGAGGCTTGTTGTTGAGTAGGATCTTCAGGTGCTGAGTTTTTGCATGTCGTTTCACAGTGCCCATACTCACCACATCGTGGACATTTTTGTCATTTTTTAGGCTCGTCACCTGGTCTAATTATGTTCTTTCTTGGTCTCCCAGGTAGACGTTTGATTGCAGGTGGGTATATCTTCTCCTCGTTATCTATATTGCACCCATTGATCCTTTGTAGGCATTGGAGCAACTTCTAAAGCATAAGCTAATTTAAACTTCTCAATAGTATAAAATGGATCAACATACATGTCCCAGTTAACATCCCTTGTGAAAATAATAAAAGTTGTTGCATGCACACACGGAACACCTTTTACCTGCCAAACCCGACAAGTACACTTTCTCTCATCAAGGGAAACCTCCCAATGCTTGTCCTCGTATTTCACCTCAGCTCGATTTTCACCACTTCTACAAATTTCACATGCACCCAGTTTCTACATACAACATTCAAAATATTAAAAAATCGTTAACCTACAATATATTTGAAATATATGTAAAAAAGAAACATTATATGAACCTTAGGGATTTTGTCGAGGTAAGTCTTAGTTTTGAAAGCCTCCTTTTTTGTCAAATCGTACCATAATCTTCTCTCCAATGGAATCAAGTAATTCAAGAACCGATTTATAACGCACCTCACCTATCCACGCATTAAATGACTCCGAAATATTATTTGTAACATAGTTACACTTTGATGTCTCCCTGAACCTACAACGACTCCATATCTTATTGTGATTCTCATTAAGATAAGTAAGTGCATCGTTATTTGCTCTAGCAATTTCATTTAATAGTCGATCATGCTCGTTTACACAATAGGTCTTTGCAGCTCGCCATAAATTTCTTGTGAATAAATCACCACGAAAACGCTTCTTGAAATTACTAAATAAGTGCCTAATGCACTCTCTATGCTCAACATTAGGGTACTGTGTAATTGCAATGTCTTGCATATCTGATGATATAACTAGTCCATTAGGCGTACCTATTGTTTTCTTAAGTAACTCAAGAAACCATATCCATGAGTTCTTGTTTTCAGATTCAAGTACAATATAAGCCTCCAGAAAAATAGAATTGTTACCATCAACACTATTAGCAGGAACTAGTACCCCATTAAACTTGCCTTTTAGACGGCATGCATCTAGAGAAATATAGGGACGACAACCAACAAGAAACCCCTTCCAACAAGCTAGTAGTGAAACAAAAAAGTGTAAAAATAGTTCCTTATTACCTTTAGTCTCAATGTCAACTTCGCCAACGCTTCCCGGGTTTCGCCTTAATAATTCCTCTTTAAAAGCATTCGTCTTTATGAAAGAGTCTTCCCAATTCCCGTACAAATCACTATAAGCTTGTTCTTTACCTCGAAAGATTTTCATGTACAGTAGATCAACATTGAAATTTATCTTAACCCACTTGTGGAGTTCTTTAATTGAGACATCCCCATCACATTTCAACTTATCTCTAACCACGCTTGCAACCATCCTTGTGTTGCCACCTTATTAGCACCTTTGTTGCTTCTAGTACAAGAATGTGATTCAACCAATTTCTTAACCTACAGAATTTTAATAAAACGTACATTTTATTAAAAATATTATTAGATTCTAATTTTAAAATTAGTTATATCAATACACTTACCTCAAATGAAATTTCGTCTGGCTTAACAGAAGCATGTATCCTCCATTTGCATTGTAAGTCACTACACCTTGCTGTGACCCGTGTAGGTTCACTTTTCTCACTAAAGTATGCAAATTCATTCATGATTGCATAATGGGACAGGGCTCTTCTAAACTCTACCATATTTTCAAACGTAGAGTTAACTTTAATAGTTCCATTCTTGCTGCTAACAGTTGTGAACGCCCCTGAGGAACAGTTCTTGATGAAGAACGTAGCTCGAATCGATCAATACAGAGGTGCGGAATCCGTATGCATCGTCAGAGAGTAATCAACAATGAAATCAACGATTAACATGTCCATTCTCATTGAGTAATCTGAAAATACAAAGTCCCAAAGAGATCTGGACAGAGCTTCGCTACAAGACGCTGCCAAAAAGTTTTGATATAGTGACCCCTATATCTCTATTTATAGACAAACTGGGAGGTGATAAGTCATCCGGTCGGAGGGTCATCCGCCCGGATCATTTTAACATATAACGTATCGTTCCCGTTTTGTCAAGTTCTAATATAACATACATACAAAAACTATACAAAGACACATACAGGACAAAATATAGACTCGATACAGACGGAAGCTACAGACATATTGCACTAACAGACTCCCCCTTGGATGTATCTGTAGTCTTCCTTCCTGCATAGTCTTTACTGTGTCTTCCTGCTGCGCCTTCTAGCCATTGCCTTTTGTCTCCTTTTCTCTTCCCTTTCAGCTAACATCTTCCTTCTCAGAGGTATTCCAATTTCGTTCCAATACTTCCTGTACTCTAGATCTCCATCCCTCTTTCTATCCCATCTTGGAATTTTGTTCTCTTCCGATTCTATCTGTGTTTCATCTGTCGGTGGAGGCCTCTCAAACTTTCTACGACCCAGAACTGCTGCTCACTCTCTTATCTTCTTGAACTTCTCACTTCTCTTTGCTTTCTTCAAGAATTCCTCCAACTCTATATCTCTGAACTTAGTCTCCCAGTACCTTCCAGAGTTTATATCCTTTGCAAAGCATAAGTTCACCATCTCTGATATTGTTGCACTAGCACTCTAGTCAGCCTACTCTTGAAGATTTTCTGAATGATCAATTGAACGAACAAGAAGAGGATCAGCATAATAAAGCATCTTCTTCTGGAAAACAACATGTGGGTGATCAGGTATTCCTAACTCAACCTAAAGTTATTTACTTGCATACATCATTTGAGGGGGAGTTAGAGGAGGTTAGATCGAGAGAGTCGATGTTAGAAGAGTTGGGAATGGATGAAGGGCACATGAAGTTTGATATCGAAGATGAAATTCCACCATCGCTGAGAGAGAATATACTTTTAAGTTTGCAAACGAAGCTGATAACTTTAAGGATGTGATCATTGAAGAAGGGTCTGATGTTTCCGATGAAGACACACCCTTTCATTATTCTGGTGTTGATGATACCTTTCCTACCTTTGCCGAAATGTTCAAGACTCATAATGAAGATGAGGTAAGGAGGAAAGTGGTGGAAATGATTTCAACTGAAGGTATTCCTGAGGTTGTTCCATAGGAAGAACTATTGGAAGGAAGAGAGAAATGGTTCAGGGTGATGCCTAAGGAGAGGAAGTTCAAGAGGCCATTACAATACTTCACGGATCATCCAGATAAATCTCTGGGTGATATTCTATCATGGGACAATCTTAAAGATCTTCAAGTATATGCTATTTGAAGAGAGCATGGTGTGCAGTATTTTGAGTTCTTATCAGACATTAAGACACTCCCATGGTGGGATGTGGTGGAGCTTGCGCACTTGTGAACGCCCCTGAGGAACGGTTCTTGATGAAGAACGTAGCTCGAATCGATCAATACAGAGGTGCGGAATCCCTATGCATTGACAGAGAGTAATCAACAACGAAATCAACGATTAACATGTCCATTCTCATTGAGTAATCTGAATATACAAAATTCCAAAGAGATCTGGACAGAGCTTCGCTACAAGACGCTGCCAAAAAGTTCTGACATAGTGACCCCTACATCTCTATTTATAGAAAAACTGGGAGGTGATAAGTCATTCGGCCGGAGGGTCATCCGTCCGTATGACCCAAAGTCATCCGACCGAATCACTTTAACATATAACGTATCGCTCCCGTTTCATAAGTTTTAATATAACATACATACAAAAAATATACAAAGACACATATGGGACAAAATATAGATTCGATACAGACGGAAGCTACAGACATATTGCACTAACAACAGTTACCGGTTCGGAACTTGCATGCCCAACTTCATCATCTGTACTAAAAGTTACTGATTCATCCTCCTCATTTTCTTCATCATGAGCATCATCCGATTCCCTATAAAAACATATTTAAAATGTATGTAAACATATTTAAAATGTATTTAAACCAAAATTAACCTTTCTTGCACCGAGCTTTTCTCAACATTATTATTCATTGTCACATAAACGGTTAATTCTTTCTCAACTTCGTACATACTAAGCATCATTTTAAAGTTGTCATTAGAATCAACCTTCAAAATTTTTTTGCTTAGTAGCGTATTTGTCAATATAAATAACTGAAAAGGATAGCTCCGGATCCGAAGGATAATGAGTGGCAACCTCTTCATTCAAATCATCAAAGTCATATATGCAAGTGACAATGTTAAGACATTTTTTAAAGCCAAAACAATAACGTTTTTTGTATGAGTTCTTAGCTAACCAAAAGTAACCTCCATATTTTAATTTTATCTTGTACTTAGTTGATCCTTGGCCAACAACATTCTCAAGCAATATTGGTGATTCTGCCCCATTCTCCCAAGTTGGTGTAAATGAATTATTTTCCATACCATCTTCCATACAAAGCACCTGATTCATATACAAGAAGACTTTAAATTTCACATACTAATTAATTTCACATACAAAGCACCTGATTCATATAAACACCACCAGTATCGATTGAAACTGAATAAACACCACCATTAACAATGAACTATGCAACTAACACACCACCAACCTAGTTGATTTCTGAAGAAAAAAAAAACAAATGAACATCACCTTGTGTTAATTTAAAGAAAACATTAAGGAGATGATATTTTAACTAACATGTTGGGTCCTACTACTGTAGCTGAACAAGGACTCGCTGTTTTAGGGCTAATTTAAAGAAAACATTAAAGAAAATTTCAGAAAAAAAAAGATGAACATCACCTTGTTCTAATTTAAAGAAAACATTAAGGAGATGATATTTTAACTAACATGTTAGGTCCTACTACTGTAGCTGAACAAGGACTCGCTGTTTTAGGACTAATTTAAAGAAAACATTAAAGAAAATTTTGGAAAAAAATAGATGACCATCACCTGTCGAAAAAAAATTTCGAACCTCTAAAATCGAAGAAGAATAATGAATGAACTAGTCGATGAACTGGATCAAACCATTAAAATCGATGAAGAATAATGAACGCACAATCGACCCAGTGTTGTATACCTGATGAAGAAGATGAACGTCTTCTTTGGTGGGGAGAAGAAACGTCGTTGTGTATTCTGTGTAGGGTTTGAATGAGTTGATTATACGAATGGGGATATACACGCATGAGTTATTGAAGGGTAATCAGGTAATTTCTCAAAAAAGGGGGAAATATGTAATTGATTTTATGGTTTGGGGAAATACGTAATAAGGAGGCTTAGGAGGGGGAAATATGTAAAAATCCCTTTCTTTAAATTTGACGAGTTTTGTACTAATTGTTTTAAAATCTTGCGCAGGTTGTCCTTTGAGTCTAACCTAGTTAATTTTAAATGTTAAATGAAGGGTAATTTTTCTTTTAATTTATTTATTTTAAACATCATTTTATTTTACTGATATTAATAAATAGAGTAAACTTCCGTTTTGCTCCCTGTGGTTTGGCCGTTTTAATGGTTTTGCCCCAATCCTTTAAAAATAGTCATTTTCCTCCAATATTTTACTATTTTTTTCCCATTTTGCTCACCGCCTCTAAGTCCATCTAAATTGTTTGTTAACTAAAAGGGTATTTTGGTAACTTCAAGTATAAAAATCATTTATTCAATTTTTAAATATGTTATTGTTTTTTAATGCTATTAGAAATGAAATTATAAAAATCATTTATTCAATTTCATTAACATTCAGCACCAACATTCAGCAACACCATTCATTCACAATTCATTGTATCATCATCATCACACCATTCATTCCCCACCATTTAGCAACCTCTCCCCCTCCTAGTACTGTAATACAACGATCACCACTTACCATCATGACTAGCCCGCCACCACCATCATCCACCACTTAATTTTCTGTTGAAGAATCATCACCGCCGTCGGACTTCACTACCACCGCCGTCGGACCTCACCACCACCTTCGTCGGAGCTAACCGACACCACAGTCAACGAAACCAACTACCACCGCTGCCACTTCCGCTTAAAGATCTTATAATCGGCCAAGGTTAGTTGTGATTTCTGGTCAAATCTTGTCACATATCTCGTATATGGTTTCAAATCTCGTTTATGGTTTCAAATCAAGTTTGTAGATCTGGTGTGGATTTTGCAGATCTAGATTGAGTTTATGGTTTCTAGATCTAGTGTGATTTTAAATCGATTTATGGATCGAGATGTCACACCCACTGAAATTAGTTGGTGTGATCTGAGTGGTATCTTCATTGTACAACGAAAGTATAATGCTCTAAGACTTCTAGAAAATGAACGCCCGCTAAGTACTTGAATCTCCATGGGTTCTCCTATTCCAACCGTTCCTTGGTTTGAAAATGCAACCTGAGAAAGAACATGCGAAAAATCAACATAAAGTTGGCGAGTTCATAGTTTGTTTGAAAAAGATTTAAAATAAATCTTTTTGTTAACTAGCTTAAAAGTTGTTGAGAAAACGTAATAAAACCATTTTTCTCGACATGTCAATTGAAAACTTTGTGTTTATAAAGCTTTGTATGTAGGACAATCCAGTCCCTGAGTCCTCATGCCTCGCACGAGCATAGGTGGGCGTAGCCCAAAAGAGTCTTTGTGCCTTGCACAAGTGAGAATGGGCCTAGCCCAATTGAGTCTGTAAGCAGGACCAACCTGTCCCCTTACTTGTTTAAGTTGAAAACGTCACTAAAGTTTTGTGATTTCATGTGTTTGTGAGATAACATCAAATGAATCTTAAAAACATTTGAAAATTCGAGTATCAAAAACTGGTATATAGAGCGTCAATGAACTTTTGATCATTAATGTGTAGCTAAGACATTAATATGTGTGACGACATAGGAAGCACTCAACCCTAGACGATTTCATCTGGTCTACCCTGCTGGGACAACAAAAACACTGCATGTGGCCACACAAGGACCCATGAGTGGGGCTCGCTACACCCGATAGATCTACCACTCTTGTTCCGCAGTCTTATACAAGATTAATGGCGCTTAAGAGAGACCCTTGTCTCACATAATCTAATACGTCATTCCATAGCTAAACCATACCATTGAAATACGTATTTCCCCCGAGAGTTGTAAAATCGAAAACATTTAAGAGAGAAGGGGAACATGAACCCACTAGGTTGTCTCGTGTTCATATTCAGACTAACCCAGTCCCGTTGTTGTAACTAGGACAATCCCGTCACTAGTCGTGAAAATCATGTTCGTTTCGAAAATGTGCGTGTGTTTTTGTAAAACCGGTATGTTTAGCATAAACCTTTTGTAAACCATTTGAGTTCGTTGAAATTTATTTGTAACATGGTTTAGAAATATGGGTTTTCATTCATTGAAATATCATATACATTTGCAAAACTTGCATGCCTTTCCACCCCCGAAACATTTATAAATATGTAAAACCGTAAAAGTGGGGGTTATGAACTCACCTAGATATCCTTGTACAAAGCTAGCTTAATGTGATTCCGTAATGTTGTTCCAAGAACGTGAACTCGCTAGCATGCAACTATAGCATTCCTATCAAGGAATAACTTATACGTTTCTAAATATGACGTAGCTAAACTACGTGTCCGAGCTCTACCGAATCGTTAACAAACGACTCTAAGGGAGTGTTATTATCCTGACTTGAAATAACCAATCTATGGTTATTTGATCCCATTTATAATCGAGATAAACACTAAATCTTGAAAACGACTTAGTATATATATATATATATATAGAGGATGGATCATGAGAAAACTAGTTTAAATGAGAAAACCAAAACACTAACTAAAAAAGCCAAAAAAACATACCAATTTTTTTTTTTGTAAATTTTTATAAAAAATCGCAGCTTTTTATTCATGGAAAAAAAATTTCAAAAAAAAAAAAATAATAAGAAAAAAGTTTTTTGTTGTATTGCACATGTGCACTATTACGGATATAGTGCAGTACAACAAAAAAAAAATTTTTGAAATTTTTTTATATATAAAAACTAGCGATTTTTTTATAAAAAATTGGTATGTTTTTAGCCTTCTTTTAGGTTTTTTTAGTTAGTTTTCTAGTTTTCTCATTTATATGTAGTTTTCTCATGATCCTCTCCCTATATATATATATATATATATATATATATATAAGTTAGTCGTTGTGAATGGTCATGCGTGTACGTAAACAAGTGTTTGTATGAAAATGGTACACGTTATAGACTCGTATAATGTATTCGCGCGTTTTCCGAATAGTCGTCATATACGTTGATGAATACTAATACGATTCGTCGTAGTGTTTAATAAGATGTTGACATATATATGAGAACGTAAATATGTGTATATATATGTATGTATATGCATGTAAATGTCGCGTAGTCGTAATATTATTCCCGTGTCTCGTAAATAATTATCAAAATAATTATATAGTATATACGCTTGTTAGGAATCGACTCCGTTTGTTTGTTATTGAAACAACTCGGATGATAATGTGTAAAGATTGTACGATGACGCGTCGAACTACGTTTGGACGTCCGAAATAAATATTTTTATATATATATATTCGAAATCTTGACGTCAGAAATGAATATAAACAACAATATTTGTTTTATAAAAATATTCGGATTCTAGACGATTGAAATAATTATAAATAATTATATTTATTTTATATGATTAAAAATACTAAACATTTGAAATATAAATTCCGACGTTTGAAATAAATATAATTGATATAAACAATTATATTTATTTTATAGAAGTATTCGGATCCTCGATGTTTGAAATAAATACAAAACGATTACATTTATGTTATAAAAATATTCGGATTCTAAACGTTTTGAAATAAATATACTAAGGTCCGAGTGTGAGTTGTTTGAAATAAACGTAAATAATATTTATTTCGTAAGAGTTTTCGAGTTCTAAATGTTTCAAATAACTATAAATAGTTATATTTTTTTATATAAGTTCCCGAGTTTCGTTAACTAGGAAATCATGTTTGTCGAAATGTTATAATTTTTGTTTTGTGAGTCGTGAAACGTCGCCAAAATAAATATACATTTATATTTATTTTATAAGAAAAACTTGAACTTCGTTAGGGGTTGTTAGAATATAACTGCGTTTTGGTTTACGGATTTTTACGAAAAACGGGCAGAGAGTGAAAGTGTAGTGTGCGTGTTAGGGTTTTGAAGAAAAAATGAGGGGGTGAACTTATAATAGGGTATTTATAGCTAGGGTTAAATTTGGCTTGGGCCAAAGGCCTGTTAGCCCGTAACTTGTGTTTTTGTGTGGCCCGATAACATTTTTGGAATCCGTTTACGAACCCGATCATCGCAATATGTCGTATAACATTATTTAGGGTCGAAAGCACATAAAATTATGTCGTAAGTCGTTTATTAGACGCGTATGTTCGTCGGTTGCGTTAAATTGCGTAAAATGTTTCGTTGCCATTTCTAGTCCGTTTTTCGATATGATTTCGACTGTGGATATGAAAATTCGATTATGAAGCTAAATGTGTCATAATACATTAATATCGAGACGTAAATCAAGTCCGGTGCTTCCGTTTCGCTGTTGATTGTCGGCGCTTTATTGTTTCCGCGTAACTTCCGCGTTTGTGCTCTGTGATGTCCGGCAATCCGAATAATTCACGTAATTCTAAATATATTATGAATATAAGCACAAAACTTGTATTTTTATTCGTTGTCAGTATTTATCCATTGTCAGTTCGCTTAAAGTTCAATTGCGCGTTAAAGTTCTAAAAAATCGCCAAATCGCGTAACGTGAATCACGTAGACGTTCCTAGGATTTTCCAAGGACCTAATTAAGTTAATTTACGTCTAATTACGCTACTTATGATGGTATTAATGTTCGTTATGCGTATAATTACAACCGGGAATTGCCGGTTGTCATGTTCTCTCCCTGTTACAGAAATTTCGTCCTCGAAATTTAGACTATGTTATCTCCCCAGAGTTGTGTCGTTTCATAGGTAAGTCCGAATAATACCAAAGTAAATGGCCAATTAATTAAGTCAAAACTTGTTCAAATTACGTGATTTCAAGGTCATACCAAAACAATAAGAACTCATCGGTTCAACTGTATGTGTTTAAAAAATTGATGCCAAGTGAACAATGTACACCAATATGACTAAGTTTACGGGGTCCAATAAGAGGAATTTCGACCAATATAATTCCAAATGAACGTTCACAATCTGCAAATAAATCTGGAAACAATAGAATTTACTACCAACGGAATCTTGTGTTGGTTGTTGTATAAATGAAGCACAAAATCAACAAACTCTTGTTTGAAAAAGAAACAATGAAAATGATTCGTTAGCCATCGAACCAATAAATGAATAAATCAGTGGGTTGACATCATTGAATTGCAAGGATACACCAAAATACAACAGAATTTAGTGTATCATCGCTTTAATACATAGTTCCATTAAGACTATTTATGTAACGCCTCGCTTTTTGTAACTTTCCTTATTTAGCAATTTCATTGTACTTTCCATTTATAGAAACTTGTAATCCCTTGTATTCGTATTTCATTTCATACGTTGTAATATGAGACTTGAATCATAATAATAATTTCATCTTTTACATACTTGTGTTATACAATATACATAAATACTTGATGATCGTTCATGTTACATACACACTTGATACTTCTTTACAAGCAAATTCATACATATTCATACTTATTATACATACAAAATACATTTTTACACTCCTTTATTTATGCACAAGACTTATACATTGCACTTATACGTTTAAAACGCTTAAAACCGTCAAATTAAGAAAAAATGGAACATTGGGCTTTTCGGCCTGGCGCGTTCGTGCGGATGGGCCGGCCCAATCCGTCCGAAAGGGCAATCCGCTATAAAAGCCCATCCGCCCTTAGTATGCAGTACAACTTATAAATACGAGCACTCTTTCTCCATTCCAAACCTTCAACACTCAGATTTCTTTCTCGAACCAGCCTTTAGCAGAAGCAATTGGAGCTTTTCTCAGTCACTCCTAAGTGAGTATTGAAGCTCGAGACTTCTGTTCTTCAACTAAATCTTCTACTTTTTCTGATTTTTACAAAGTTTTACTTGGATTCTACTTCATCTTTTCACTTGGTTTCTCATATTTGCTTGGGCAATCTGATACAAACTCTCACACTGTTGAGGACCAAACTGAAATGAAGTTAGATCTTTTAAAAAACCGTTTTTACAAACTTTCTAAAATCAAACTTAACTGGATATGAGGTTTCTCGAGCTCACAAGCTGAATAAATAGTTGTGGATTCGAGATGTAACCAATTCCAGTTAAGCAGGTGGTTAGTTCAAACAAAACCGACTGATTTACCTAGAAAACAGCCACATCCGTCCGAATGGCAGACGCATCCATCCGAATGGGGCATCCCCATTCGTGCGAATGTGACTTCCCATCCATACGAATGCAACTGTTCTTCATGTTCCGATGATTTTCAAGTGTTGAATGACTTCCAGATTGCTATTCTTCATATGGTTAATTCTGGAACATCAGTGTGTGTTCTGTGGGAACTTTGGTTTCCAATCTAGAACCACCGCCCCTCTTAAACTCGTAGACGAACGCCCAAACAAATTCCTAGACCTAGAAAAAGTGAACCCCGTCCAGCATCCGACACTTAGGATTACCTTTCCATGTCGTGTTGGCACTCCTGGGTTGTACATTGTTTGGTATACTTTACATTCTGTCATTTCCTTTCTGTAAATCATGACCAGCCAATCAGTTTAACTGATTTGTGCTTTGGTGATCAATAACGAGGTTTTAACCTCCATGCATGACTTCTATGAGACTTCTGATATTATTGGACTGATAATATACTAATACTATAACTAATAAACTTAACAGAAAACGGGAACTTAACTAATTAATAGTTAAAAGGTTCAAAACAAGAATTTGTCAACAAACTGTCCAGTTCGTGCGAATGTGCCCATTCGTACAAATGGCACATCCATCCCAGATACGCATGTCCAAACCGTTTGTATTTCCGTTCTCGTCATTTTGATGTCATGTTCGCTATCATGATAATCAGAATACACTTTCTGTTTATTTTTACTTGTTAGTTTCATATTTTACTTATTATTTTCATATTATACTAAGTGTTATTATCTTGACTTGAATGATAATCAGAATACACATTCGTACTACTTCCACTATCCCTTTGCTCACGGGGTAGAATAACCTCGGTGTTCCTTTACTACGCCCGCCTATTCCTGCCAAAACTATGCTCACTAGGATTCTAACGAAGAATTAGCAAAACTGTGAGTATACTCGAACCCCCTTTTATTTTACACACTTTGGGGTGCAATATGTTATCTTATAAACTTACACTTAGAATTTTATACAAAATGCACGAACAATCCAATACATGCATGCATACGTTATACTTAATACTTTAATCTGGTTTTGTACGTTTTGTGTTGAACTTGTCATTAACTTCGTACGAGCATACCCTTGACATGTATAGCACTATAGGAGTAACACACCGCCTATGAACGTTGGGTCATGTTAAGTCTTTTCTTGCGTTAAACTTTGGGTTGACTAGTTTGTTGACATGCCGGTTTATTGTTTATCTTGATAACTAGCTTGCCATGAGGATTCGTTTAAACTTTTACCATGATGCTGTGTATCAAAACTTGTATACTCGACAATGCCTTGTGTGTTGATCTATACTTTATAACATGTTGCAGCTGATGATTAAATGGGCATAGTGACGAGGCCTTAGATACACATCTAGAAATCATAGATTTTAACTTGTTGTATCAATTTTGGATTATGCTATGTTGTACTTTGTTTGTTGTATCGAATTATATTGTAGTTGAAATTCTTGTATTGTAATCCCACTTTTGTTATGAAATGAAATCGGTTTATGTTAATTCTATTGTCACTTTTAGTGTTGTGTGCAATGAGCAATCTATCTTCGTCTCACTCTGATGTTTCCGCCATCGGTTGGGGTGTGACAGATTGGTATCAGAGCTATTACTATAGGGAATTAGATAGAATTGCCATGATTCGACCTACTCTATAGTAGGTACCATACTTTAACCATTCTTGATACTTGTTTAACTTGTTAATTCTTCCTATTTGCTTCTATCTCTTTCTTTTGTCTTAATACTTACAATATGTCTTTCCTAAGACATTTACATTATATACGTTGAAGACTTGAAGACACTCGTATTACAAACGAGACGAGTTCACCAAAATAGGCGTGAAACCCACAATTTAGTGAACGACTCTCAATTCGCTAATACTATTTTTGCACGAAATTACGCCATCAAGTTAGGAGTGAAATCCACATCTTGAAGGTAAATTTCCAATTCAAAATCAAGTGGACCCTTGTCAAAGTGTTGGAATTAGTTTTATTGACTCGACGAGTACCAACCACACTAGGGTACGATGTTGCCAAGTTAGGGGTGAAACCCGCATCTTGTCAGCTAGTCCCACTCCTCGATTTTCAATCCCGCCCAAGTTTCGATTTTCTAATAGATTAGGGACATGTAGTAATTGGAAGAGTAAGATGCCATTAATCGCTTCTCGACTAGAGTATCTTAACTATAGGCCAAAGCACGTTTCCCTAATTTGAAAGGACTTTCGATTCACTTTGGAATAGTCGAAGTTTCTATACCCGAAACAATCCAACATTTTTATTACGCCTCTCTTTTATGTTATCTCAATTTCTATGTGGTTTTAATAATTGTTACCTCGTTCATTTCAAGACCGATACACAAATCGCACGTCTCTCATAATAAAAAACAATAATAATTCTCGAGAATAAACTAAATTTTTACTCCTTTATGCAATCATACGTGTTTATACTTTATGGATACTTGTCGAATTCATGCCAACTTATGCGAAACATACGTGACTACGTGATCCTTAAATGCTTATACATGCAAAACAATATTTTTAAATTATGATAAAGTCTCATCCTTTATTTCTCCTTCGATCCGCTAGATGTCTTCCCCAAACTCAGGCAAGAAGTCAAATAAGTCGCGCTCAGGTTCAAAGAAAGGCTCCAACGACGGCGACTCTATATCCAAGCAGGAACTCGTGGGTTTGATCGCTGAACAAATGGCCAAGGTTATACCCGATATTGTCAGCAAAATCCAACCCATCATTGAAACCCCTTATGCCTCCGTCGACTCAAAGGTGGAAACATCTAAGGCGACATTCCTTTTCAAGCAATTCATGGCCTGTAAACCTCTCGAATTAACTGGGGAAGAAGGCGTTATTGCCATGATTCGATGGTTCGATGCCATAGAACTAACCTTCCTCCAAAGTGGTTGTCCTGAAAACCTTAGAACCCAAAACATGATAGGAGTATTCCGATCGACAACGCTCGATTGGTGGACTTCTAAGCGTAACACGCGAGGAAATGATGTAGCCCACGCCTTACCTTGGGCTGGCTTGAAGAAGCCTATAAGGGATGAGTTTTGTCCTCCCCACGAACTTCAAAAACTAGAAAATGAATTCTGGAATTTGAAGCAGATTGGGGACGATAACGCTGATCTCACCGCACGCTTCAAGCAGCTGAGTATTTTATGCCCTGGCCAAGTTGACACCGTTGACAAAGCCATCAACAAATACATCAATTGCCTTCCCACCTCAATCATGAACCTCGTGGAGTCTACTTCACCTAAAACTCTCGAGGACACCTTTCATTTGGCAGCCCGCCTTAATAACAACTGCATCATTCGTGGGACATCTGAGAAGACTCCCTCGAAGAATGCACACCAAGCCACCACCAATGCTACCACTGTTGAACCATCCTCCTCCCAACCATCCAATAAGAACAAGAACAAGAAGCAGAAGGCTTTGAGTCAAAATTGTGCGGTCGTCACTCCGTAAAACCCCAAACCTTTGCAATCAATTCCTGCTACACCCAACACCTAGCCATAACGTAAAGCCTACACTAGGACTCAACCCAAGTGTAACACTTGTCTGTACCATTATCTAATCAGCGCTCTATGCCGTTTGTGCACTAATTGCAATCGGTATGGGCACTTTGCCCCTCAGTGTCACAAACCCGCACTCATCCAAAACCAAGCTGTCATAGCTCAAAACCCTGCACCCAACCAAGCTCAACCACAGGCCACTCATGTTCATGCCTGCTTCAAATGTTTCAATCTCAACC
>JARYGA010027051.1:0-43149 GCA_030545235.1 Helianthus tuberosus
AGAAAACCAAGAAGACAGAAAAATGAAAACCCTAAACTAGCGAAACCCTAGGCCATGCTTCTAACAAAATCGAATAGAGTTCTTGTTTAATCTAGGTTTCTGCCTAACCAGAAGGATCGATAAAATAATAGATCTATCCAACCTGATCGAACACACAGATTCGGGCGGCGATTAAGAAGAAACGAAAGCAAAAACCCTAGTTTTAATCCGATTTCCAGTGCTAACAAGTTCGAAATAGAGAGCTGATAAATCAGAGCTCTAATAATCAGACTGTTATACACCAGATCACGAAGAAGAAATGAGGATTGTATGAAAAACAAGGATCGCCATACTAGGAGAGAGCATTAGGGTTTTGGTTTGAATCAGAAACTTATATTTTATCCAAATAGGGATTGCCTTTGTGGTATTTCTATAGTCTCAAAGGTGTATTTTGATGCACTAGGTCTGAATGAATTCCAAATCACATTTTTATTGTATATTTAGTTATACTCCCAAAAGTATAGTTTGATATGCTCTCATATGTAATATTGTACAAAACAACATATATTTTGTTAATTACCAAACCATTGTTAATATGTTATTTATCAAAACCAAAAGCATAGCTTGATATGTTATTTATAAAACCAAAACATATTTTGATATGTTATTTATAAACCAAAGAATAGTTTGATATGTTATTAATTAAACCAAAGTATACCTTTGATATACTACCGAAAATTATTATTTGACAACCAAAGTATATTTAATATACTATTTGTTTAACGATTTTGGAACTGAAATATATTTTAATATATTACTCGACTTTCTTAAAACCGAAGTATATTTTTATATATACTACGAACCTTTTTATCAAAATATTGTTTTTCAAACAATATATTATGTACAAACTCATTTTTACTTAAATATTTATTTATACATCTTTCTTATCTGTTTTCTTGTCACTTATTATATGATTTATAAAAGAAAACATTTTTAAAGTTCATGACTATTTTGTTAAAACATTCTTTTAAACCTACAAGTCATGAATCCTATTTTCAATAAAACCTATGTAACTCACAGGCATTTTTATGCTGACGTACCTATTTTTACACATGTTTCAGGTGCTGCTATGTGATGATTATTGATACATGCTACACTTAGGATGGACTCGTACCTTAGCGACTTTAAAACTTGAAAGATAATATTTGTATTTATCTGATTTGTAATAGAACAAAGAGTTCAATGATTCAATAAAGCAAAATTATATAATCCATGGTTGTGAAACAATGATTCTGTTACAACACTCCCCGATGTTTCCGCCACGTTTTGTTGTTTTACGTGGTCGGGGTGTGACACGTAGTACTCGTTCTCGAGCTTATGGATGTCATCTCTGTGGCGGTACTCTTCTTTGATCATGTTCTTGAAATCCTCCCAAGCAGTGGCATTAGCAGTTTCCAAACCAAGCATCTGAATCTGCGCTTTCCACCAAGAGAGCACATTTCCTTCAAGCGTACCAGTAGCAAACTTCACCCAACTAGCAGTTAGACACTCGCATACAGCAAACACAGATTTGACCTTCTCGATCCAGTGCAGAAGGCCTATGGCACCCTCAGTGCCATTGAAAGGGAGATGCTTGCAATCCATGAAGGTTTTGAAAGTACAAACACGTGGTTGCTCAGGTGCAGGCTGACCTGTAATGAGAAGCGAAGCGAATAGGTTTAGGGGTGAAAAGACGATTCGGGGGTAGGATCTAAACATCCTAAAATAACGAGTTTACCTCCAGGGTGAGTTGCGAAAGCTACAACCACGGTGTTGATCAGGTTAGTGAACTGAGCCTGAGTCATGTTAACGTTTCCTCTTCCGCGTCCACTCATTGTCTTCACAACCAGAAAACACAATATGAGTGCGATGTCATAGAGTAGTGTTGGTGCATCTAGTGTCTGTTAACTACGTCTTAATCGAGTCTTATGTCTTGATAGGATAGATTAGGGTTTAGAATTGAAAATTGGTATTTAGTGTTAATTCCGCTTGAAATGACCTAGTTCATTTCAAGCGAAATCAGTTTATTTGGTATTCTGCTTGAACACACGCTTGTGATTCCACTTGAGAGGTTTGGAGCGAAATCATGTAATTCCACTTGAACAGTTTCAAGCGGAATCAGTCCTCCTATATATATGTGTGTGCTGTGTTCATTTGGAGCGGAATTAGGTGAGTGTTTCTGAGCCGAGGTGCTGCCGAATTGTAATCAGAACGTGTAAAAGCTCAGGATTAATCAGTAAAGTAAAAGATTGAAAGGAAACAAGCTGTTTGACATTGTTTGCATTGATTCCGCCTTTGTAAATGATGATGAACTACTCAACTTGACTGTTTAGGGTCACGAAACCGGTCCAACAAGTAGCGAGAATGAGATAGAAGAAGGATGTGTATATATCTAACTAGGCACACTAGTACGTATAGCAGAGCATAGACAAAAAACAATCAAGCAAGTAAACACAAGTCCGAGCTATGAGGTCCAATACGTTGAGTCTTGCACTTGGAGTGTAGTGTCGTCGCGAGTCACGGGTTATAGTCTGGTTTTTCTCAAAAAGACCTTTCTTTTTAAAACCGAGTTCACTATAACCAATGGCTCTGATACCAATCTGTCACACCCTCAAAACCCACATGCGGAGTACTACCGCGAGGCGTGTGACTGACCAGGATCCAGCCACCAATTATAATGAGCATTTAATTAATGATAAGAAAATTCACCAACCATAAGAGTTAGTAAATACCATAGTTAATGTTCAAAAGTTTTAAGTTCAAATAACAGTTAAGTAGCGGAAGCATAGGCAAAACAGTTCAAACAAAGTTCATAGTTTAAGTTTATTATAGAACCCAACACACGGGTTAGGACGACCACTACACATCCCCCAAGCTGCAAGCTCCTGAGTCACTGGGTACCTACAAAGCATGTAGTAGATTATCAACATAATGTTGGCGAGTTCACTAGTTTGTCCAGTTTTTAAATCCAAAAACTTGTTTCAACAGTTAATTTACTCATTTATACCATGCCATGGGGAGCTACCCCATAAGTAAGCTATTAAACTGTACAATACCGAATACTTGCTACCGTACGTTTTCGTAGAGTGCCCCGTTTGTCAATGTCTATCATCATTGACAGTTTACCAGAGTCTATTAGTTCACTCCCGATCCCATACACGGGCACGGTGTGAGGCTAGTGAGACCTAAATAGCGCTATCAACTAATAACCCGTTCGCCAGGCCCCGGCGACTAATCGGTATTATTAAGTAGGGATTTGAGTGATAGAGTTTTGTTTAGTATTGCTCGTTGCAACCAATATAAATAGTAATTAACTAAGGGTCCCGCATAAGGGGAGAAAAGTAGGTTTGTATCCCTCACAAGGGGGATAGCGTTGTTTTAAGTTCTGTTTCCCAACCACCAGGAACACATGCTTTAAAAGTTGTGAACTCACCTTGGTTTGCTCGGTAGATTAGTTTACTTGGTCACGCACGCTGGTTACCACGTCCTAACATGGTTACCAGTATGGGTCAGGCTTGGGTACAAACAAATCACGTATATCTTACATGCATCTAACACATGGCATGTACAACATTCAATTATCCATTAAGTTATTGGGCTTGTCCTAACATTTAAACAACAGTTAGCACATAGTCAGTCCAGTTAAACACACAGCCTAAACATGTCAACATACATTGTGGCCCAATAACTGAGTCAAGCGGCCTAGTCGAGACCAGGTGGTCTCGACTCGAGAGCACGAGGTCTCGAGCCGCAACCAGAGGGTCTCGAATAGCGCATGATCAACTCGAAACCATGTAGGTCTCGACTCCTGTCTCGAGTATGGATCAGAAGGTCTCGACTCGAGATCGTGCCAGTCTCGAGTCCTTGTAATTTGGCTGCTGGTCTCGGGTCAAGATCATGAGATCTCGAGTCGCAACCCCATAGGTCTCGAATCCTTGAGGTGTGCTGGCTAGTCTCGAGTTGCCACTTAGATGGTCTCGAGTCGCAACCGGGTGTCTCGACTCGTACATCTAATGAAAGGATCCTTCTAGAACATCTGCCAGCATTTTGTACTATCCAACAGAATTGCATAATCATGATTTCATGTACTGACCAATAAAATTGCACTAAAATGTTTCCAATAATCAACACTAATCAAAACAGATCAAAACCCACCATTTCAAATATTCAAAACACATTCAACACATATTCATCACATGTTCATACGGTTCATCATTAGGATTTTCTAGTTCTTACACAAATGAACTCCAACCATCCCATCTTACATCCATTTAGGTGAACAACTATGAATCATAACTGGCCTTCTATCACCTAAACATATGACCTTGCAACACAACATTTTCCATCATGAATCAACTAGTTATGAATATATTAAGCTACTCTTATCCAAAACATCAATCATTTTGCATCTCCCAATAATGAAGAACATGACTGAACATATAAGCAATTTGCACATCATCAACCATTCAAGATGAACACTTTCAACATGCATATAGTCATCAAGCAACCACATTTAATATTTTCATCTACAAGCAAAAAGACACTAACCGATTAAAGACCGAGAGTGTGAAGGTGAGTAAGAATGTCGAAAGGAAGTTCTTGAGTGAATGACACGAGCCGATCCGAGGACCTTCAATGCTACCGGTTGGATCCGAGAGGGAGGAGAATGGTGTGGCTAGGGTTTTAGTGAGAGGAGGTAGGAGAGTGTGGGAGTGAGTGAGAGGGAATGTTTGGGGATTTGAGCTAATGAGTGGGTGCCCAAAATAGGAAATGTCGGCTTATGTGGGGGTTTTATAGCTGATCTAGGTCAGTGCACCGTAATGGGTTTGTGTTGGGCTTAAGAGGAGGCTTGGGCCAGGTGGTGTGGGTGTGCGACCCACTTATGTTGCGGGCCAGCAGGTCTCAAGTCGAGACCGAGTCGGAACCGTGGTCTCGGCTCATATCTCATAGAATATACATATATTATACACTTATTATAAAAAGCACAGAATCACAGAATGCACAAATTATATATATATATATATATATCAGGTTTTCGCGTTCGATACAAAATACCGTCACATTAGAAGGGTGATCGGGAAAACCCGAAGTGTCACATATGTATTCGCAAAGTTCACACTAATCAAAATATTGCTGATCCACTCACGAAGCTCCTTGAATGGGCAAAGCATGAAGGGTCATACTTGTGCCTTAGGACTTCGATATTCTAGTGATTGGATTTGATCTATTTTGTATTTGGATATTGGAACAACTGTTATTATAACTCTTTATGGTATTTTAAGTTATGTTCCATTTTAGCATGTTTAAATCCATGAATAAGTTACTTATTCTAAATGTCCGTAGTCGATCATACTTGTGGGAACAAATATGAATGTAAGACTATTATAAACTTGGATTGGTGGATATTCATTAAGTATGAATATAGAGCAAAGTGTTGCTGCCAAAGTTCATAGATATTTGTGGGATACAAATATTGGACTGACTCGCACTCAAATGTTACTGCATGGAATCATTTGTGATTGATCATAAGTAAATTTGAGTAAAGGAGAATATTATAGTATCCTCTGACCTGAGATACATATTGGGTCTTGTTATTCGCCAAGTATTATACCATGGCCTAGTTCTTCGCTGTCTGTAATAAGGCAGTACACAAGGCTAAACTCAGGTGTGATACAAGGCGACTGTGAGAGACGTATGTAGTCAAGAAGGGATTTGTTCCTCTTATTCGTTGAGAATAAGATGTCTAAGGCCTGCTAAAGTTAAATCAACAGAGAATGATCACACTATGTCTCTGGATTTGACATGACATCTGCAACAAAAGGATAAATGATAGATTCACCTAAATCATGTTCAAGTAAGGGACTTGAAGGAGATGATATTATTGAATGGGACATATAGTCGTACGAATGGGCAATATGGGTTCTCTCTGGGCGATCGTGGGCGACTACGGGAAACTCTAGGGTTTTTCAATCCAATCCTGATTTCGAATTGATTTTGATTAGCAGCCAGGGTTTTCGAGTTCCTTAGTGGTAAGGTATTCCGAATTTACTCTTGTTTCTAATTGATTGAGGTTCGTATTAGGGTTTTTCTTCTAGGGTTCCGATTTCTTGTTTTCTTTTGGATCTGCAAATTAAGTCTGAATCGGAGGGTTTAGGGTTGATATTCTGATTAATTAAAGATTAGATTACTGTGTTTGGCGATCGTGGGTTGAACGGCTGATTCTTTTTAGTTCTGCAAAAGGGTTTCGGCAATTTCAAGTCCTGTTGTTCCCTGATGCAGTGACGTTAGGGTTTTTCTGTTCCAATCCGCGTGTCTGACTCGCATTAGGGTGTCGGCTGATTAGTTTTTTTGACTGTTGTACGCGGGCTGGTGATGGATGATCAAATCGCAGATAATTATGAAGAGTTTGTGAAGAAGATTAAGAGTATTGATGGGAAACCTTTTGAGCCAAGAAAAACATCACAGATACCTACGGTTTCAGAAGTGGGTAATAAGAAGGTAAGATTCATGTTACAGCTTAATGATACTGACTACGTTCTTGGCTGTTCTGACTCCCCAGATGAGGATTATGCAGTGGTTTTCGATAAGCGAAATGTATCATTTTTGCTACCGCTAAATGATGTCAGTCCTGCTCGTGTTCGAAAGCATGAACAGGGTGATAATGCTCAAGCCCAACAACAATTGTATGCTGATGTGGTCCTAAACAAACAGGTAGAGCAGGGAGGTACTAAGCGGGCTGGTAATCCAAATCAGAATCAAAATGATGATGAAAACGCTAGGAA
The DNA here is from genome assembly GCA_030545235.1 of Helianthus tuberosus. Lineage (NCBI taxonomy): Eukaryota > Viridiplantae > Streptophyta > Magnoliopsida > Asterales > Asteraceae > Helianthus > Helianthus tuberosus. The sequence continues at coordinate 6,801 of JARYGA010027051.1, forward strand.
AGCCAATGCTACGGCTAATCAAGTTCCGAAAGTCAATTTCCGAACGCTAAACTCAGATGCCTCATTGGATGGTGTGGATGTGGTGCTACCGATTGATTCTGTTCGCCATGTTAATGACAGGTTAGCTAACACTCTTTATGGTTATTTCCCGGGGGATAGAATTGCATATCCAGTAGTTGAATATTTTGTGAGAACAAATTGGAAGAAACATGGTCTTCACAAAACGATGATGAATTCAAATGGTTTTTTTTTTCTTCAAGTTTGAAGACAGAAAGGGCATGGACGCTGCTCTTGAAGGGGGTCCTTGGATGATCCGTAATAAACCTATGTTTCTCAACATTTGGTCCCCTACAAACACCCATAAAAAAGAAGAATTTAAAAAGGTTGCAGTTTGGGTGAAATTGCATGATGTCCCTCTAGTGGCGTATTCTGATGATGGTTTAAGCATGCTGGCTTCAAAAATTGGGTCTCATGTGCGGCTGGATTCGTATACTATTGATATGTGTAATGAGGCTTGGGGACGGAGCAGCTATGCAAGGGCTCTCATTGAAATATCGGCTGATCAGGATTTAAAAGGGACTTTAACCATGGCGATTCCTGAATTGGATGGAAACAAATTTGTTACGGAGACTATTCGGGTGGAGTATGAATGGGAACCCCCGAGATGTGCTCACTGCTGTGTGTTTGGGCATGACTCTGAGGGATGCCCTAAACGTAGTGGCTTAACATCAAAACCTCCTACTAACAGACCGACAGTAGATGAGGATGGTTTCACTGATGTTAAGGTTAAGAAGAGTGCAAAGAAGAATGGCTTTCAAGTTAATAACCAGAAGCCCAAATTTGAGTATAGACCAGTGGATAGGAAGAAAAAGGCCGTTGCTACTTAGCAGGTTACTACTTCCCTTAAAATTCAAACTCATAATCCGTTTGCTGCGCTTGATTTTATTGGGGGACATGGTGGTTCAATTCAAGGGAGAAATAAAGGGGGTAGACAGATTCATGAGGATCCAAATGAGGAAGAGGTTGAAGTTGTCTATGATGAAACTAATGAGTCTATGACTTCGGGTACATATCCTTCGTATTCAAGAGCAGGGGTAAGCACCTCTTCCACAAAGTTCTTCAATGGATAGATTGTCTTTGGTTCGTCTAAAGGGGCTGCCGTTTCGTGGAAACTTCGTTTTTGATGATGGAGGATGAAGACTTTGGTTATGTATTGTTTTGTCTGCTAGATATCTTTTCATGATGTATAGTAGAATAGGTTGATGTGATGTCATAGGTACTTTTATGTTTGTTGGCTTACATATATGGGGCATGTCCTGTATATGAACTAGTGTGGAACTCATCCTCACTACTTGTACTTATTTGCGGTTGTTTATAATAGATTCACCGGGGTAACCCTTTACCCAAAAAAAAGACATATAGTCGTACGTATTAAGGGTAGTAAACTATAGTTAGGTGGTCTTTACTACTTGCGTCAATCTTCTATGTATCTTGTGCAAGTGGGAGATTGGTGGATTCTGTATGCCCAAGACACATATTAAATTAATGTGGCTAGTACGTTATGATCCAAGTCGAGTCATACCCAAATACAAGCTAGACAAACACTTATAATATTTATTTTTGATATGATCAAACAAATAAATATTAACACTTATAATATTTAGAAATTAGTTTTCTAAATAATTGCATTTGAGAAACTAATAAATTATATGGATAATTTATTTTGAGAGAATATTTTATTTTGTTATTTAATGTGTTAAATAACATTATAAAAACTTGTGAGATATTGTATAAGTCTTATAACATATTTTATAAAAGTTATAAAATATAAAACAAGACTTAAATTATTTAAAAGAAAATTTTGAATTTCTTTTATTAAACACATGTGGGCCCCACCCCAACATGGTCTTCCCAAGACCAATTTTGGTCCAATAGGAGGACATGCAATTTGCATGGTTAGAGGTTCCATGATTGGGCAAGAATGGTAGCTAGTTCTCTTTCATCTTTTAATACCTTTTGTATGACAAAATTGATGGAGATGAACATACACTTACACACACAAAATAAAGTTGTAAGAATTTCCCTTTTTGCTCTAAAATTTCGGCCAAGAGGGTGTGTGTGTGCAAGAGGGTTTTTCAAGTTGGAAAATCAAGTGCAAGAACTCCATTTTTGTCTCTCATATTTTCGGCCAAGATGGGTGGTCCATGAGGGATTTTTCAAGTGAGTTCATGAGTGTAAAATCCTAGCTAAAATCAAAGTGTTTGTTGGAAGGCTTGGGGTATACAAGCTTGAGGTCTTCTACAGTTGAAGGCAACTGTTCAAGAAGCATCATCTTCTTCATTTCTTTTACTCCATGGAAGGTAGTATTCTTGAAACACCCTATGGTTGTGTTTTAATTTTGATAGCATGCATGTTCATATATGGATCCGGGTATTGGGTTTTACATATAAAATGAATTTTATATCGTCAAAGTAACATGTTTTAAATAAATATTCCGCTACGTTTTTATTTTATACGGATAAAATAGCTTTGATAAACATGTGAAAAACCCAACATGACCGAAGCTTTTTACGCTTTTAGCCTTTTTTGCTAACCACCAACCCAAAACCACCTACCTTAACCCAAGCCTAACCCTTCCCAAAGTCCTCTTAATATTTACAAAGGTTTATAGTTAAAAAGGAGGAGGATTGATTGTCTGCCAAGCATATGGTAGAAATAAGTTCCATGTCGGTCTCGAGTGTTTCACAAAAATACATCTTCGGCCGAGTTTTGAGTGATCTCCCGTGAGGTATGTGAACTTGTATATAAATGGAATTTTAAAGAGGCAAGTTATGCCCAAATAAGTAATTTCTCTTATGAAACGTTCTAAATAAATCGTAACGAATAGGATTGTAAATAGCATAAAAATAAAACCCAATAAAGATCTTGGATGCCCGACACTCAAGACAAGCCAAAAACTTCTCTTCTACCCATTCCATTTAGGTGTGTAAGCCACATAATAAAGAGTTTTGCTTGAGTACAAGCAAAGATTCAAGTGTGGGGGTATTTGATGGGTGTAAAATGCAACATATAAATTACATCAAATGAGGCATAAAACTAACCCTTTTTTAGTACTAATGTTGGAAAAAGTGTGCTTTTGTCTTCCTTTTCTATTTTCAGGACCAAATGAGCTTAAATGAACAAAAGGAACAAATATGCAGCAAACACTAACATAAATACAAGAAAAGGAATAAACGTGGCTTGCCCGACCCCTCGACGGCATCTTCCCAAGCAAAAACAAAGAAACAGAAGGCTGGCCACGGCACCGTGCCCAGCGGACACGGGGGCGTGGTCAGATGTCTGAAGAAAAGAGAAAGTTTTAGAAGCTTCTATTCCTAACACGGGGGCGTGCCCAGCTCAACATGGGCCGTGGTCAACGCTAAGATTCGCAGAATCTAGCAAATCTTGATAGTACAGATACGCTTCTACACACGGCGCCGTGCCCAGCGAACACGGGGGCGTGTGGAGCCTAATACAGACAAGTGCAATTAATGAAGAAAGAGAAAGACGATGAAAATGGGGCCGTGTCCAATGGACACGGGGCCGTGTCCGGGCTTCTGTGCAGGCTATAAATAGGGGTGCTTGGTTCACTTCAAAGGCATCCCTTGGCAAACCACCTCTCTCCCACTTCACCACCACTCCACCACCACTACAACACCCACATCCACCACCATCATCCATCATCCACCTTATAGTTTGTGTAGTAGTCTCGGGATCCAAGATTGATAGTAAGAGTTCTTGACAATCAAAGGCCATGTTTGCCTAAGTCTCTTACATCACTCGGTGAAGATAAGCATTTAATGTAATACTTTTGATTTTTAACCTTTTCGCACTTTTTATTTGGTTTTGTATTAATGACTTTAATAACTAGTTTCTTATGTTGAAGGTGAAACTTCCTTATCATTTGTCCGTAGTGTCTTGGCGTTATTTTACTGTCTATAGAAAATAAAAGATTTTCACCATTCATATCTCTATGGTCTATATAGAGATATGTTGGCTACCTGGTCGGGGGTTAAGGGAATGGTTTGGTAAGGTTCTTGCCTTGTTCAGTGTATAGATCCTACAAGGACCTGGGTCAAGCTTACTAGGACCTCCTTCAATACCCACTGGTATTGGATGGCGGGGGTGCGAATGGCTTGATCCCCTCATATATAAACTACTATTAATACATTAACCCGGCTACTTGGGATTGTATCCCTGCTGACTCAAACCACTTAGCCAAGGGTAACGTCGCCTTCAAAAGAGGGGCCCACCACATTACGCAATAATAACTTAATTAATTATCTTTCAATATTCCAACCCTTTGGGATTGTATCCCTGCTGACTCAAACCACTTAGCCAAGGGTAACGTCACCTTCAAAAGAGGGGCCCACCACATTACGCAATAATAACTTAATTAATTATCTTTCAATATTCCAACCCTTTGGGATTGTATCCTTGCTGACTCAAACCACTGGGTTGAGGGTAACGTCACCTTCAAAAGAGGGGCCTACTACTATAACTAAGATAATCTCTTAAAAAGCGCAAAAGTGCGGAAATCATCAAAGGTTACATTAAAGGCGAGTCGGATATAAGTGATTCATCTTGTCTATCTGTTTTTTTTATTATTTTTTAGTATTTTTAGTTTTTATTTTCATACTTAAAACCTTTTCTAAATTTTTAATTTGATTAGACGTTGAGGATAAACCGGTACTAAAAGCTCTTGTGTCCTTGGACGACCTCGGTATCTTACCAACGCTATACTACGCTCACGATGGGTGCACTTGCCCATATGTGTGTTTAGTGTTAGTAGAATATCGTGTTTTATAATTTTAAAACTTGACTAATGTGTTAAAAAGGGCTTGAAATATCAATAAAAATATATAACGCTACACACGCATCAGTATGCGCGACACATGTTCAGCGAACATGTGAAGTTAAGTAATGTGATCCCTAGCAACCCCTGTCCACGACAGGTAATGAGTCCAAACTATAGTACTATCGTTGCTAGAGGCGGTCTAGTGAAACACTGTATAAGCATAGTACAAGCATTCAACAAATCACGTATAGCATGCGGGGGCGGTTAGCGTTTATAAAGTGTTTGCGTCGTGTGTTGTGTTTTGATATAGAACGTATGTAACACCCAAAAGTGCGTTAAACGAAAATGGTTCGAGTATACTCATAGTGTGTGTTTAACAAGTAAACACAATCTGGATTGGATTGAGGGGAGCGCGTTGAGTTAGCCTGTGCATGAGAACATAAGCATAAGTCCTCTAAGTGTTAACACGGTCGAAATCAGAAAGTCGAACGAGATAAGTGTTTAACAGATGATCCGAACGGATGAGTTCCATCCGAGCGGATGGTCATCTGGATGGATGGTCATCCGAGCGGATGGCCATTCGAATGAGGTGTGTTTGTTTATAAACTATTAAAGTTCGAAGTTTAGTCAAAACGTTTAAACATTGGAACTTATAAAGGTTAGGTCATCCGAGCGGATGGTCATCCGAACGGATGGCCATTCGAACGGATGGCCATTCGAGTAAGCTGTGATTGTTTGTCGTTGAAGTTTTTGTAAAACTTTCTAAGTAAAAAGTTTTGAGTTAACGGATATGGCGTGACGACGTGTCAAACAACGGAAACATACCAAGCCTAGCTCATTCGGTCGGATGGTCTCAGCCCATTCGGTCAAACGTGTTGTTCTTGATGAAGATTCATGTTTGACCGATTAATCGGTCCAATTATCCGGTGGAAATCCGTTTCAAGTCGGCTCTCGACTAAGGAATGAGTAGAGAGTCTGATTGAGTCAAGATTCCATCGATTTTGTGTAGAAAATTGAAGAAAAGTAGGAATCAGATGAAAATGTGTTGAAATCTTTCATATCTTAGTTGAAAGGTGTGGAAATCCTTTAGATCTGGAACCAATCTTGATTGAATGATGCTCCCACAACAGTTTCCTGAGCGAACTGAGCGGAATCCACCTTCAAGAGGTCCAAATCAGTCGATTTCGAGGAAAAAGTTAGTGTTTGTGTGTGATTATGATGAAGAAGATGATGTAGAAGTGATTAGAGATGAAGATTAGAGAAGATTTGAGGAGAAAAGCTTACAAAAGGGCCTTGAATCGCAACAGAGAGCTTGGGAGCGGATGAGAGCATCAAAGTCAGAGAATGGAGGTGTACGGGTAGTATTTATAGGCTGAGAGCGAGAGTTAAGTCGGTGTAAGTGATAGTGTTCGGGCGGATGGCCATCCGGACGGATGGTCATCCGAGCGGATGGTCATCCGGTCGGATGTTGTGACAACCCGAAATTTCTAGGTCTTTCCTCTATGCATTGCGTGTTCACAATTATGTCTTCTTAATTCGTTGATGTAGTAACTCGTGCTTGAAGTATGAATATTTGAAGTATCGTTTGGGTTGATGTTTAGTGAAAACCTAAGTATTGTGTATATGTTAGCAGTTGTCGGCCACTGTTGTTGGTTTTGAGAATGGTAACAATGTCGTGAAACCATAGATAATGATTAGGGCACATGAGGGGTTTTGAGTGATAACTTATTCAAATATTATTTTGATAATGGCGGTATAACACAAATTGATGAACTTGACTGTATGTTGTAATGATTGCAAATAATTGTTTTGTCTCATACGGAACCATAGCGGTTAGGTACTTTTGGTTGGGCTTGGTGTGAATATAAAGTGTTATGAAATATTATCGCTGCATGCATATTCATGGGTTTGAGATGTGAACTGTTTATGTGAGTTAGTAGGATTTATGGAATTGTATTGTGAAAATACGTATAAACTGAATACTCATTGTAACCTGTATGATAATGCGTGCCATACTTGCCTATCATATGTGGAAAATATACATCAAGTAAGTGAATACTATGTAAACAAAACTAATTATTATTGGTAACAACACTAGGGTCCGAGTGACCAACGAGGAACAAGTAACTATACGTAACATAATCTACCGAGCAAACCGAGGTGAGTTCACACTTTCCACAAGGCATGGGATTCCCAAGGGTTGGGAATGGGTAAAGGATTTAAACCGAAACTGCGTGATCTCCTGGTTTGGGACACGTTCACACCCTCTTTATTGAAGGGTGACAACACGTGATAAGAATATAATCGGAACCTGCGTAATCTCCTGGTTTGGGGATTACGTACACACCCTCTTTATTGAAGGGTGACAACACAGATACTAGACCAAAACTCTCTATCATGAAGTCCCTCCTTTTTATATCGACTTAATCGCCGGGCCAATGGCGAGCGGGTCATTAGTTAGATAGCGCTATTTAGGTTTGACAAGCCTCACACTGTGCCGCAGAGGACAGGCGTGAACTAATGGATCTGGGTACTAGTCAATGATGATAGACATTGACGTCAGGGCACCAACTTACTTTAGTCAGTGGTCGATATGGTAAACGGGTCTAGTGGTTCACATGGGGAAGCCCCCACTGATACTGGTTATGATTTGGGAAAGAAGGAACTGGTTAATCATATTTTCAACTAAAGGGTAACCCCCACGGCAAGTAAGCCAGCTAAAGACAAACTATGTTTTCGGAAACAACTTAAAACGAACACCCAACTGTGAACTCGCTCAACTTTGTTGTTGATTCGTTGTTACATGCCTTGCAGGCTTTTAGGTGCATATTGTTGGAACTTGCTGTCTGGGAAGCTGGAGTGGTCATGGGTCGAGATACATGGAATCTCAATACCAGCTCAATGGTTTATGTATTCCTGGTTTACTAAACACTTAACAAATGATTTATGCTTCCGATGTACACAATGAATGATATGTAACGTTTATAACGCTTTATGTTAATAAATGGAAGTTTTATTTAATTATAATTATGAGTTCAATGTGATTGGTGGCTTGGATCCTGGTCAGTCACACGCCTCGCGGGGGGGGGGGGGGGTTCCGCACGTGGTATTTTGGGGGTGTGACAGATTGGTATCAGAGCCATTGGTTATAGTGAACTTGGTTTTATTTAAAAAGGGGAAAAACGTTTTTGTAAAACCAGACTATAACCGAATAGTTCTGAAGACATGAATACGACCATGACACTCAGCTCCAGATTGCAAGGTTCGTCTCTCGTATACTCATTGTACTGCATAACTAGTGAACACCTACATATGACATTGCATGTGATTGCACGTTTAGCACAACAGTATGAATTCATGTATACTTGCATGTGTTATGTGACCGATAGGGTGGTATTTCCCTAAACCTTCATGACTTACGCTTCGTGATACTCTTTGTTTGCTACTCGAGTTTGAGGAACCATTTGACATGAGTTAAGAGGAGCTGAGATAAGCATGCAAATCACAATATTATTGTGGGTGCACACATAATAATAATAATAATGTGGGGTGCATGTGAGTCCCAGTGAGGCTTAACAAGTGAAAAAGGGGTTTCGTTCCGTCATTTGGTCGATGTGAAACATAACAAACCTAGGGGTCATAGCAGTGATTGTCCCCTACCCGAACGTGAACTTTTCATTCATCTCTAGATCCCTTCGAATTTCGATGCTATCAAGTATTACCTGAATACCCATCTGAACTCAGCGAACCGTGTAGAATGTTAGATGCTTATACAAAACGTCCATGTGTTCGATGTCGCAGCGTCGAATGATTGACCGATATCTTTCTCACCTTTATCCGCTTGCTGGAACTTAACGTATTGACACCTCAGATTCTAAAGTGCGATCACTTCTACAACACTCCCACAACATACTTAGTATTACTCGAACGACTTGCAACATCGATGGACAGGAGGATGAGCGTAGCACTTTACCGACCTCAGTACTTTGACGACCCTGATTACCGGCAATGAGCACCAGCGAATTGGCTTCAATCGAATCCTTAACCCTTGTCAGCGACCCATGGGAGTCAACTCTCGTGAATCAATCGGGACATAAACGATGACAGTCGGCCATGGTGTGAAAAGTGTAACTGCCAGCACAGTGAGTGGCGCAATGGTTAGTGTTATTTTAGCAATGAGAGCCAGGAGTGTCTACAGGGGGATTACCCCGCTATGTGGCAACTGTTATAGACGTAAGGTTAGGAAAAAGAGGATCGAGGATCCACCAGTTGTTCGTGATTACCCTCCATGTGCTGCATGAGGAACTTCCAGGATCATATCTACAACTATTAGGTAGGAACTCAGTTTGACCTCGCATTGGAGGCAGTTCTAACTACTCGTACTCTTTACCGTTTTGCACCAGGAAGGTTGCAGGAGCTGTTTAACCAACTACAGGGACTGTCGGACAGAAGTTTTATCTTTAAGGAGCCCTCGCTATACTCATGAAGATAAGCCTTATCGTTGGACATGTGTACTGATTATCGAGAACTCTACAAGGTGACAGACAAGAACCGTTCGCTTTGACCATGTAGTAACACCCTGTTAACCAATTTTGAGGAATAAGCTTCCATTTGAGGATTGGCTAGTGGACGAACTATCATCAGATGGAACTCCAAGAGGAGAATGCTCTGAGAACAGCATGTCGAACGCAATGCAGCCATTTCAACTTTGTACATTATGATCATTGAGTTGATCAACACACCAGCAACTTCAAGGATCGCATGAATCGACCGTATTTGTTGACAAGGTTCTGAATCCTGACCAAGAGAATGGAACGCCATGGGTGGCATTTGTATCTTATTTTAGAACTTCTGAGGGAGGAGCCACTCAGCGCAAAGTCTTGATGAATGTAATTTCTGGGTTCGAGAGGTACCTATTGGACATATAATCAGCGACGTGGGAATGTACGTGGATCTCGCTAAGATCCGTCTTGGTTGGAAACTGATCGACACCAAAGAGTCCTTCGAGGATACATCAATTTCTTGGTCTTGCTTGATACTATCGCAGATAAATCGTAGGATACACCAACTCTGCAATGCACTAAGTATCGTCTTTACCAGAGGCTGCGGGTGATTTAGTGGTATTTAGTGGTATACCATGATGGTCCGAATCTGAGTCCCAGTTACACACCGACGCAACACGAGAGGGTGATGACTTACGTAATAGAGTTACCGGAAGAACTGCACGACACAACCAACAGTGGAAACCGTGGACTTTGGATTTACTTGGAGGTATTACTTGGACGGTACCGAATGCGTTACCTAGACCGATCACAAGGGCCTCCCGTGAATCGATGTTCGAAAGAGCTAAAGCGTGCAATGACATCGCTGGATGGAACTACTGAATGAGTACGACTGTGAAACCTAACATACACAAGCTCTGCCGCTCGCTATCGACTCTAACATACCTGATCAGACTCGCTCTGTTCAAACTGGAGAGCTAAAGGAAGAGGATTTTCAAGTTGAACCCATGCGGGGCATGGAGAAGCAACCTTTGACTGGTTGGGTGCTACTCGTTACCTCATGGAACGAGTGCGAATCTCATTATGCAGATACTGTAGGAAATTTACATTGAGTAAGCACCAGTGTCACACCCCGGCCGCGTTAAACAACAAAACCGCGGCGGAAACGCCGGGGGGTGATGCGACAGAATTATTGTTTCAACAACCATGGCAATTTAAGTTATGTATTATTGAATAAAGAGTTTACATTGTCTTTAAGTTCAAACTAAAATAACATAATTAACTGTCTTTTAAGTCACTAAGGCCCGAGTCTGCCTAAGTGAAGCACAAACACCATCATGCATTAGCACCTGAAAACACATGTAAAAATAGGTACGTCAGCATAAAAATGCATGTGAGATACATAGGTTTTGTTTATGCAGATTCATGACTTGTATTTGAAAGAAGTGTTTAATAAAATGTAGTCATGAACCTTGTAAAATGTTTTCTTTTGTAAAACCATGTAAAAATCGATATGAAAATCAGATGATAATGAAAGGATAATGCATGGTTAAATGAATAACCAAGTGAAAGTGAATTTGGATAAAATGTGTACTTTGTAAAACAATGTCATGTTCTTGTATAAAATGTTTCATGTCTTGCCCCAAGTGATTTAGATAACGCAACAATGTATGATACGATAAAAGAACTTATATATAAGAAGTACCAGCGGCGTATCCACCATGCTTTTATCATATAACACATAGCCCCGTTACATAAGTCACTTATCAATAACCAACCAAAATGTAATGTTCAATGTCAAAATGTTCATGTGAAAACCATGTTAAATGTCATGTATAACATGTATCATGTATAACCAATGTAATGTATGCATTACATTGGTTATACATGATACATGTTATACATGACATTTAACATGGTTTTCACATGAACATTTTGACATTGAACATTACATTTTGGTTGGTTATTGATGCCAATGTGATGATGTATGGTGAATGTGATGATGCCAATGTGAAACAAATGTCATGTATGGTGAATAACAAGAAGTTACTCAACCCCATAGTAAAAATGTACAAAACAAAGTTTTTGAATAAACCTAAGTTAAAACCAAATGTTATGTTTTGCAGAAAACAATGCTTTATGATTACAAACATTTATGCAGTAATGTTAATCGCATACATTCAAGCCTTGCGACTGTGGCGACAAACCCTTAAACGAATTAAAGGTTTATCTAAATTATGTAGTCGGATTCTGTCATTCCTAACTTCCAAACAAACCTAGGAAGTCGGAAACGGGAGTTGTCAATTCCTATGGTACCATTACATAAGTCCGAGCGGCGTAGCTAATGTTAATGAATGTATTATTGTCCCGATTTAACATACCAAATGTCATAACCAATGTAGCATGTGAAAACCATGTACTAGGAATGCTAAGTAAACATGCCTAGTAGAAATGTTCATGTAAAACGATGTGCTAGCATGCTCAGTAAACATACATAGCAGAAATGTCATGTAAAACAATGTGTTCCATATGCTAAGTAAACATATGCAACAAATGCGTAACAAATCAATGTGCTAGCATGCTTGACATACATAGCAAAACACAATTGAAAGCATGTACTATAAGTGTACTAGGTGAAACTAGCATGTTTATGTCATAAAAGCATGAAATGCACGAAAGTAACACGTATGTACATGTGTATCACCCCAAAGTATTTGAAAACGGTAAAAGAGGGGAACTATGTACTCACTTGGGATTGCTAATTAGTCTTGAGAATAAGACCAATTTAAGCTCCAAGGGTCACGGAATCAACCGGCACCTAGTATAGGTAACTATGTTATTAAACGGATCCTAAATCGGGAGATAGGATAGAATGAGGTTCTATAAATCCAATGTATTTGAACTCATATGGTGTGATTTAATAGGCCCTATATTCTGATTTGAAAGTCTACCTAAGTGCTTTTGACCCGTTTCGACACATTATGGTAACATAAGCTACTATAAGGCGTCGTTAGCGTAAAACTATGTTCGGATGGTTAACTATGTGCTATGCCAAGTCTTACATGCCCAATTATCCCTAAACATGTTACTAAATCAGTTTACATGTCAAAAATATGTTCACATAGTCAAAATACGGATTTATGCTTCAAAAGGGCATTTTGGTCATTTCCTATGGGCATACAAGCTAACTAGCAAATGTCTAACCAATCCAATGTGATCATAAGGTATAACCTCAGTGGTCATTCCCTACGCAACTATGATCACTAACTAAGCTTAGTCGGATCTTAAAGATCGACCAAACGGGTCGGGTTCGAAAGTGTAAGCGGTTGTTTAGACCGCTTACCTTACGACCCTAAACAAGCACTAAACTAATAGTGACGAGTTAAACATGTCAAAACATGTTTAACCTACTGATTTGGTATCAAAACAAAGTGTTTTGATACCCTAAAGTAGTTTCGTTGCAAAATGCGTGCTAAAACGCATTTTGACTGAAACTTTGACTCGTCACTACACCTAGTTAACGTGGTAATCAGCGGGTATAATCACTAAGGATTATAACCAACGTGATTACAATCACGTTGCAAAGTTCAACCGAACTTTACGTTGACCAAAGACTGGTCAAACTGAAAGTCAAACACTTGTTTGACTTTTTAAACTAGAAAGCAATAAAAGGAATGAAAGAATGCTCACTAAAGTCCTTGCTATCTTTTCTACAAAGAAGACAAGTCCCAAATTCAGTTGAGAGAGCTCCAAAGCAGATGTAGAGAAGAGAAGAGAGGAATGAGCAAAGAATGAGGAAGTTTGGCATGCTATTTATACTTGTTGCAACTTCACAAGATCATGCCACATGTTTGTGTAGCCTCCAAGCAAGAAATCCAGGCCTTACACTTGTTACAAGCTGATTAAAAGCCTTGGAGAGGTGTTAACTTGGCTGCCACACCAAGAACTTGCAAGAACAGCCCCTAAAGTATCAAACAGATTGCAAATTATGATTTCTGGTCGCTGGGCATGCCTTACGGACCGTAAGGACATGTGCATACGGACCGTAAGCTACTTGCAGACCAGCAACTTTCAGAAATTGACAATTTATTCCCTGCACTTGAGAAACTTGATTTTTGATGCATTTTTGACACGTTTAAGCCCCGTTAACCCCATTTCAAAGCTCTAAAATGAAGTTTAAGTATAGGGAACTTAAAATATGCTCAAAAATATGTCGGATGTTGGTTCGTTTGGCCGTACGGTTGCGTTGTTCGGCTAATTATGACGGAAATCGTAACGGGGGCGAAAACGATCCAAATTGCGAAATGAATGGAATTTTTGCATGCCGATCACTAAAATAAAAATATTTTAGTGTGTACAAAAATTTTGGATGTCCAGATGTGGCCAGAACGTAAGATATGCGCGAAAATGCAAACTTACGCCGTTTTTGACACTTTTAGCCCTTGTAAGATCATATAAGCATGTTTTCGCACACCGAACCTATCAAACTTATTTCTAAGCCATGTTTAGGTTATATATGGTATGTTTAATTTATGATCAAGTTCCGGACAGTACGTTTCCTTACGAAACGACAGACTTTTGCAAGTTGACGCAAATAGTCCCTAAGAGCGAATAAACTTGTTTTTGCCATACCAAAGCCTTTAAAACTTATTTCTAAGTTATGTAAAGGTTATTTAAGGTATGTTAAGCTTATGTTGCTGTCCCGGAGTGTTTGTCGCGTTAAACTGACTGCGTTTACGCATCAGTTCGCGTATAACTTCCCAGAAAGCGATATAGAGTTCAAAATTAATCAAAAATCGACATGTGCATAAAATCAAACATAAATGACAAAAATTGGGATCAAGACACACAGTTTTATTAATATTGTATTGTTCAGAGTTTGTATAACGACATCACAAGCACAGATGTCACAGTCTCCCTTACTTCAGGAAATTTCGTCCCGAAATTTATTTAGAGGAAACTTGTGGGAATAGATGTGGATATTTCGCTTTCATCTGATCTTCATGTTCCCAAGTAAACTCTGGGCCACGTTTAGATTCCCAGCGAACTTTGACCAACCGAATCCGCTTGTTCTTCAACTGTTTAAACGTACGGTCCACTATCTCCACGGGTTTCTCAACGAAGTGCATTGTGTTATCAACACAAATTTCATCAAGTGGTATGTGGAGGTTCTCATTAGCTAAACACTTTCTGAGATTGGACACGTGGAATGTTGGATGAACATTTCCAAGTTCCGGAGGTAGCTCTAATCTGTAGGCTACTTTTCCGATTCTTTCAACGATCTTGAATGGTCCAACATAGCGTGGTGCAAGTTTTCCTTTCTTTCCAAATCTAATCACACCTTTCCAAGGGGATACCTTGAGTAGGACGTGATCACCGACTTGAAATTCTAAGGGCTTGCGTCGTCGATCCGCGTAACACTTTTGACGGCTTCTAGCTGTCTGTAGGTTATCACGAATCTTCTTGACCTTATCTGTAGTCTCTAGAATGAGATCGGGTCCAGTAAGCTGAGCTTCACCTATCTCATTCCAGCAGACCGGTGAACAACATTTTCGACCGTATAAAGCTTCGAAAGGAGCCATGTCGATACTAGAGTGATAACTATTGTTGTAGGAGAATTCGATCAATGGTAGATGCGAATCCCAACTACCACCAAAGTCAATCACACACGCTCTAAGCATATCCTCCAGTGTCTGGATTGTTCTCTCAGATTGACCATCTGTCTGCGGATGGTACGCTGTGCTCAAATTAAGTTGGGTACCCATGGCAGATTGCATGGTTCTCCAAAAGCGAGACGAGAATCGAGCATCTCTGTCAGATATAATGTTCAAAGGAACACCATGTCGAGATACAATCTCATCAACATAGATTTTGGCCAACTTGTCAGCAGATAGATCCTCACGGATCGACAAGAAATGTGCTGACTTTGTAAGACGATCAACAACAACCCAAATGGTGTCATGACCTCTTTTAGTGCACGGTAACTTGGTAATGAGATCCATTTAAATGTTTTCCCATTTCCAAACCGGAATCTCTGGTTGCTCCAATAATCCAGAGGGATGTTGATGTTCTGCCTTAACCTTAAGACAAGTAAGGCATTTGGAAACATATAAGGCAATGTCTTTCTTCATACCCGGCCACCAGTACTGGGTTCGAAAATCCTTATACATTTTGTCTGCACCCGGATGAATAGAATAACGAGACTTATGAGCTTCATCCATAAGCAAGGTGCGAAGATCGTCTATACTTGGGACCCACAAACGGCCCATGAAATAGAAAATCCCAAAGTCTTTCAGCTCAAGCTCAGGCTTAGTATGACACGGTAACTCCTTACCCATCAAGTCTTGTGTAACACAAGTATGTTGAGCCTGAATTATGCGGGTTTGTATGTCAGATCGAACCTGAACACAGTGAAGCTTGACATGTTCCTTACGACTTAATGCATCAGCCACGACATTCGCCTTACCAGGATGATAGCGAATTTCGCAGTCGTAGTCGTTTAGGAGTTCAACCCAACGTTGTTGCCTCATGTTTAGTTCTTTCTGATTGAAGATATGTTGGAGACTCTTGTGGTCAGTAAACACTACACACTTTGTACCGTAAAGGTAGTGTCTCCAGATTTTGAGAGCAAAGACTACTGCACCCAACTCAAGATCATGAGTGGTGTAGTTTTTCTCGTGCACTTTCAGCTGTCTTGATGCATAGGCTATAACTTTGTTTCTTTGCATAAGAACGCAGCCAAGGCCTAAATTAGATGCATCACAGTACACAACAAAATCGTCGTTACCCTTGGGCAAAGATAGAATAGGTGCATCACAGAGTTTCTGTTTCAAGGTCTGGAAAGCTTCTTCCTGTTTGGATCCCCACTCAAAAGGTTTGCTCTTCTGAGTTAAAGCAGTGAGAGGAACCGCAATCTTGGAGAAGTTTTCTATGAAACGGCGGTAGTAACCCGTGAGACCAAGAAATGAACGAACCTCGGTAGGAGTAGTAGGAGTATCCCAATCCTTAATCGCACTGATTTTGGCAGGATCTACATGTATACCTTGTTCGTTGACGATGTGCCCTAAAAATTGAACTTCCTTAAGCCAGAATTCACACTTGGAGAATTTGGCGAAAAGCTGTTCTTTCTTTAGGAGCTCCATTGTAAGACAAAGATGTTGCTCATGAGCAGCTCGAGTCTTAGAATAGATCAAAATATCAGCAATGAATACGATGATGAACTTGTCCAAATAAGGCTTACAAACTCTATTCATCAAGTCCATGAAAACAGCTGGAGCATTAGTTAAACTGAAGGGCATAACAGTAAACTCATAATGACCATAGCGTGTACGAAAAGCTGTCTTGGGAATATCTTCTTCGAGAACTCGAAGTTGATGATACCCAGAACTTAGATCAATCTTTGAAAAGCAAGTAGCACCCTGTAGCTGATCAAAGAGATCATCAATGCGAGGTAGGGGATATCGATTCTTGATGGTAAGCTTGTTAAGCTCACGCTAATCGATACACATCCTGAATGATCCATCTTTCTTTTTCACGAATAAGACAGGAGCGCCCCCAAGGGGAAAAGCTCGGACGAATGAATCCTTTGTCAGATAACTCCTGAAGCTGCTTAGATAACTCTTGCATCTCAGACGGTGCAAAATGATAAGGTGACTTAGCAATAGGATTTGCGCCAGGCACAAGATCAATGCGAAACTCAACTTGGCGCACAGGGGGTAAACCAGGTAATTCTTCAGGAAATACCTCAGGATAATCCCGAACAACAGGGATATCTTGGATAGTCTTACCCTTGCCTTTATCCTCTACGACATGTGCTAAGAAAGCAACATACTTCTTGCGTAGATATTTGCGGGCTTGGGTACAGGACATTAGCTTAAGACCACTGACGGGTTTCTCCCCACGAACTTCTAAGATCTCACCAGTCGAAAGCGGTATACGGACTAACTTCTCAAAACATACCACCTCAGCATGGTACTTGGATAACCAATCCATTCCCACAATAACATCAAAGCTCCCGAGTTACATCGGTGTGAGGTCAATGGGGAAAAGATGGTTATTGAGATTCAACTGGCAATTTCGAAGAACAGAGTCGAGTACAACAGGTTCACCACTAGCTACTTCTACTGTCAAGGGCTTTCCTAGTTTTGTTCTAGTCATTGCAAGCAAAGGCTCAAATGTTAAGGACACAAAACTCTTATCGGCACCCGAATCAAATAGAACAGAAACAGGATGGTTGTTAACAAGGAACGTACCGTTCACCACTTCGTTATCCGCACACGCCTCATTTGCATTAAGGTTAAAAGCTCTACCACGAGCCGGTGCCTGATTTGCATTTGCCAACCTCAGGCAGTTGTTCCTGTAGTGGGTCAGATCCCCACAATTGAAACATGAACCAGGCGGAAAGTGAGGTCGTGCAGGATTCTGGGCAGGGTTTTGTGCTGCTTGGTTTTGAGCTGCCTGATTTTGGTTAGGAGCAAAACGGCAGGTGTTCACAAGATGACCAGACTTGCCACAATTCGTGCAGATACGACATTGCAACTGTGGCTGGTGGTGGCTATTACATCTGTTGCACAGAGGTGCATTTCCCGCATACTGCCTCTTGGCAGCAGGTTGTGCAGCCTGATTCTGTGCAGCCTGATTAGGAGCAGTGACAGCGAAGTTCTTGGAAGCCTTGCGCTTCCTCGATTTCTTTGAAGACTCAGCAGCCTTGTTGCCCTTTTTCTCAGTGGTGCTATCAGACTGTTTCTGCTTTTTGTCACCTTTTCTGTGGAGTTTACCCTTTTTGATTTGTGAGTCAGTAAGGGTAGCAGCGAGCTCAATGGCCTTTCGGACGGTAGTAGGGTTGCTGCCAGTGACAATATCCTGAACAGGATCTGGCAAACCATCTATGTACCTCTCGATTACCTTATCCAAAGGCGTGACCATTGTAGGACAGAGCAAGCTTAACTCCTCATATTTGTTTGTATAAGCCCGGTGTTCACCACTGTCTTGCTTCAGATCATTGAACTCATCTTCTAGTGCCCTCTGCTCGTGACGAGGACAAAATTCTCTCATCATGATAGCCCTAAGTTCCTCCCATGTCTGACCCAAAGCAATATCAGCACCTCGGTCTCTCATTACCCCATTCCACCAGGTAAGAGCCCTCTTTTGGAATACACTAGAGGCAAACTCGACCTTACGGTTGTTCGGACACTGAACATGGCGAAATGTGCTCTCAAGACTCTCAAACCACTGGAGAAGCCCTGTTGCTCCTTCAGTACCACTAAACTTGAGTGGTTTAGCCGAGTTAAACTGTTTAAAGTTGCACGGAGCAGGTGCAATGTTATTGGGGGCTTGGTTTATTTGAGTTATGAGACCAGATAGCATAGCAGCCATCTTCTGTGCTATAATAGCTGCCAGTTCGGCATCAGGTTGAGGAACGTTACGTCGAGGAGGCATTCTAAAAGAGGAAACATGAGAGAAAACGAGTGAGATGATGTGATGAAAAAATGATATACCAATAAAATCGACAAAAAGCAAGGAAGGTGGTCATTTGTTTGTTACCACAAAGCAAACAAATAACACACAATGACAAATCAAAGTAAATGAGTCATAATAATGTATCACCGAAGACATGCTCGCCTATAAGTGAACACTCACCCCAAGAGTTCCCAGGTAAGAGTGACTGGTCCGATACTGCGGATTTGTACGAACACTCTAGCTTTAGACAGAAAACTCAGGGTACAGGCATTCACTCTTCCAGTTTGCACGTGTTCACATTATTTAGACCCAAACTTTGATGAGATTTTGAAAATTTGGAAGGCACGAGGCCAAAAGAAATCATCTAAGGATAGATGATTGATTTCAAAATCATTTTGGAAATTGTGTTCAAGTTTTGGTAATCACCTAAGGATAGGTGACGGGTATTGTTTTAAGATCTAAACACAAGTAAACTTGTGTTAGGGTCCTAAGAAGTTATAGTCTAGGTCAAAGCATTACTAATAACCTAATTCCCTATAACCATTGGCTCTGATACCAACTCTTCTATCACACCCCGGCCGCGTTAAACAACAAAACCGCGGCGGAAACGCCGGGGGGGTGATGCGACATAATTATTGTTTCAACAACCATGGCAATTTAAGTTATGTATTATTGAATAAAGAGTTTACATTGTCTTTAAGTTCAAACTAAAATAACATAATTAACTGTCTTTTAAGTCACTAAGGCCCGAGTCTGCCTAAGTGAAGCACAAACACCATCATGCATTAGCACCTGAAAACACATGTAAAAATAGGTACGTCAGCATAAAAATGCCTGTGAGATACATAGGTTTTGTTTATGCAGATTCATGACTTGTATTTGAAAGAAGTGTTTAATAAAATGTAGTCATGAACCTTGTAAAATGTTTTCTTTTGTAAAACCATGTAAAAATCGATATGAAAATCAGATGATAATGAAAGGACAATGCATGGTTAAATGAATAACCAAGTGAAAGTGAATTTGGATAAAATGTGTACTTTGTAAAACAATGTCATGTTCTTGTATAAAATGTTTCATGTCTTGCCCTAAGTGATTTAGATAACGCAACAATGTATGATACGATAAAAGCACTTATATATAGGAAGTACCAGCGGCGTATCCACCATGCTTTTATCATATAACACATAGCCCCGTTACATAAGTCACTTATCAATAACCAACCAAAATGTAATGTTCAATGTCAAAATGTTCATGTGAAAACCATGTAAAATGTTATGTTTAACATGTATCATGTATAACCAATGTAATGCATAGTAAGTAGGAAATCATCTACTTAAACTATGTGATGATGCCAATGTGAAACAAATGTCCTGTATGGTGAATAACAAGAAGTTACTCAACCCCATAGTAAAAATGTACAAAACAAAGTTTTTGAATAAACCTAAGTTTAAACCAAATGTTATGTTTTGTAGAAAACAATGCTTTATGATTACAAACATTTATGCAGTAATGTTAATCGCATACATTCAAGCCTTGCGACTGTGGCGACAAACCCTTAAACGAATTAAAGGTTTATCTAAATTATGTAGTCGGATTCTGTCATTCCCAACTTCCAAACAAACCTAGGAAGTCGGAAACGGGAGTTGTCAATTCCTATGGTACCATTACATAAGTCCGAGCGGCGTAGCTAATGTTAATGAATGTATTATTGTCCCGATTTAACATACCAAATGTCATAACCAATGTAGCATGTGAAAACCATGTACTAGGAATGCTAAGTAAACATGCCTAGTAGAAATGTTCATGTAAAACGATGTGCTAGCATGCTCAGTAAACATACATAGCAGAAATGTCATGTAAAACAATGTGTTCCATATGCTAAGTAAACATATGCAACAAATGCGTAACAAATCAATGTGCTAGCATGCTTGACATACATAGCAAAACACAATTGAAAGCATGTACTATAAGTGTACTAGGTGAAACTAGCATGTTTATGTCATAAAAGCATGAAATGCACGAAAGTAACACGTATGTACATGTGTATCACCCCAAAGTATTTGAAAACGGTAAAAGAGGGGAACTATGTACTCACTTGGGATTGCTAATTAGTCTTGAGAATAAGACCAATTTAAGCTCCAAGGGTCACGGAATCAACCGGCACCTAGTATAGGTAACTATGTTATTAAACGGATCCTAAATCGGGAGATAGGATAGAATGAGGTTCTATAAATCAAATGAGTATTTGAATTCATCTGGTGTGATTTAATAGGCCCTACATTCTGATTTGAAAGGCTACCTAAGTGCTTTTGACCCGTTTCGACACATTATGGTAACATAAGCTACTATAAGGCGTCGTTAGCGTAAAATTATGTTCGGATGGTTAACTATGTGCTATGCCAAGTCTTACATGCCCAATTATCCCTAAACATGTTACTAAATCAGTTTACATGTCAAAAATATGTTCACATAGTCAAAATACGGATTTATGCTTCAAAAGGGCATTTTGGTCATTTCCTATGGGCATACAAGCTAACTAGCAAATGTCTAACCAATCCAATGTGATCATAAGGTATAACCTCAGTGGTCATTCCCTACGCAACTATGATCACTAACTAAGCTTAGTCGGATCTTAAAGATCGACCAAACGGGTCGGGTTCGAAAGTGTAAGCGGTTGTTTAGACCGCTTACCTTACGACCCTAAACAAGCACTAAACTAATAGTGATGAGTTAAACATGTCAAAACATGTTTAACCTACTGATTTTGTATCAAAACAAAGTGTTTTGATACCCTAAAGTAGTTTCATTGCAAAATGCGTGCTAAAACGCATTTTGACCGAAACTTTGACTCGTCACTACACCTAGTTAACGTGGTAATCAGCGGGTATAATCACTAAGGATTATAACCAACGTGATTACAATCACGTTGCAAAGTTCAACCGAACTTTACGTTGACCAAAGACTGGTCAAACTGAAAGTCAAACACTTGTTTGACTTTTTAAACTAGAAAGCAATAAAAGGAATGAAAGAATGCTCACTAAAGTCCTTGCTATCTTTTCTACAAAGAAGACAAGTCCCAAATTCAGTTGAGAGAGCTCCAAAGCAGATGTAGAGAAGAGAAGAGAGGAATGAGCAAAGAATGAGGAAGTTTGGCATGCTATTTATACTTGTTGCCACTTCACAAGATCATGCCACATGTTTGTGTAGCCTCCAAGCAAGAAATCCAGGCCTTACACTTGTTACAAGCTGATTAAAAGCCTTGGAGAGGTGTTAACTTGGCTGCCACACCAAGAACTTGCAAGAACAGCCCCTAAAGTATCAAACAGATTGCAAATTATGATTTCTGGTCGCTGGGCATGCCTTACGGACCGTAAGGACATGTGCATACGTACCGTAAGCTACTTGCAGACCAGCAACTTTCAGAAATTGACAATTTATTCCCTGCACTTGAGAAACTTGATTTTTGATGCATTTTTGACACGTTTAAGCCCCGTTAACCCCATTTCAAAGCTCTAAAATGAAGTTAAAGTATAGGGAATTTAAAATATGCTCAAAAATATGTCGGATGTTGGTTCGTTTTGTTGGACTCTGTATGCCCAAGACACATATTAAATTGATGTGGCTAGTACGTTATGATCCAAGTCGAGTCATACCCAAATACAAGCTAGACAAACACTTATAATATTTATTTATGATGTGATCAAACAAATAAATATTAACACTTAGAATATTTAGAAATTGGTTTTCTAAATAATTGCACTTGACAAACTAATAAATTATATGGATAATTTATTTTGAGAGAATATTTTATTTTGTTATTTAATGGGTTAAATAACATAATAAAAGTTGTATAAGTCTTATAACATATGATGTTATAATTTTATAAAAGTTATAAAATTAAACAAGACATAAATTATTTTATAAAAGAAATTTGATTTTTTTTATAAAATTAAAAGTGGGCCGCCCCAACATGTTTCTTCCCAAGAATTGTGTGGTCCAATAAACAAGCATGCATTTGCATGAAACTTGATTGGGTGGTCTTCCCAAAATGTTTTGGTCCGATAGTCTTACATGCAATTGCATGTGTTAGCATGTGTTAGAGGCTCATTCATTGGGCAATTGGGTGGCAACTTCTCTCTCTTGGTTTTATAATTTTGTATGACACAAAATGTACAAAGAAGAACTTGTATGACTTGAGAGAAAACTCTCTCAAAATTTTCGGCCATAGTGTGCCATACTAGAGGGTTTTTCAAGTGCAAGAACTCCATAACCTCTCCTCATATTTTCGGCCATGGTGGTTGATCAAGATGGAATTTTTTTTTGGGTAAAGGGATACCCCAGGTGAATTTTATAAATAACCAAATAAGAAAAAAGGCATGCCAGAGCGGACATACCAACTAGACTTGACAAACCAAGCCTAGGAAATCCACAAATACAACCAGACTCAAAACCAAAAAGAAAGCCAAAACAAACGGCCAAACACACAACCCTACCGCAACAAAATACTAACAAAAAACCCTATCTCTAGCACGGGTCAATGTCTTCATTACTAGGAAGGATCTTCCACGTCTTAAGAAGCTTCTCGTTACTGGCGTTACCCCTGAACTTGAAGCCCAACAACCGCAATCTGACAATATTTCTTATCCTGTCACTGACCGACTCCACATTCGGCTTTGTAATGGAGAATAGACAATTGTTCCGCTCTTGCCATACGTAATAGGTAGACGCCGCAATGACCAACTTGCAAACAATATCCTCCGTCTTCTTTGAGCTAGCATTATGTTCCAACCAACCCATAATGGAGTGCCATGAGTCGTCAACACTACCCATGTTCACCATTGTCTTTACATTATGCCAAACTTTAGATGCAAACGAACACTGGAAAAACAGATGGTCTCTAGAATCACGGTCATACCTACATAAAGGACAACACATAAGTCTTAGATTGGTTTCACTCCCCGCCTCCCAAATAGCTAACCGGTCTTGCGTCTTGAGCTTGTTCTTGATTACCAACCATAAATGGAAGGAATGTCTTGGAATACATTGACTAAACCAAACCCCATCAACCCAGTTAACCGGATGTTCACGATGTCGAGTGTTATGCCAAACTTCCATTGATCCGAACGGACGAGTATTGCCATCCAAATCTTTCCAGATTGTCCTGTCCTCCTCATTCTGTATCAACTGAGGGACAATTAACCCAATTAAAACCGGATAAAGATCCTACCATGCCCGAGGCCACTTCCACTGACCATTGTCATCAATGAGATCTGCAATCGAAGAGTTAAGATTAAACCCCACATTAGCTATTCTTCTTGGGGTAATAAACGAGCTAAGCGGACTAAGCTGGCACCAGTTATCGCTCCAAGCGTTAGTTTGAGAACCACTCCGAACCGATTTCCATACAAAAGGCCGAACTGCACTTCGAATAGCCAAAATCTTCCTCCAACCCCAACTGATACTACCTCGAGATGGAATGTCCCAGAAGCTCCGGCCGCTTAACTTGTGCGAGTAAATCCATTGAACCCAAAGGGATTTCCGTTTGGTGAGGATACTCCAAATGTGGTTCGTCATGAGGGCCTTATTCACATCCGATATGCTCCTAATGCCCAATCCTCCTTCGTCCTTTGGTAAACAAACCTCAGCCCAAGCCACTTTCGCTTTAACCCTTCCCTGACTATTTGCATTCCATAAAAACCGGCGCATAAGCTTCTCCAATTCATTCATGACACGAACAGGAATAATAAAGACAGATGCCCAGTAGATATGCATAGATGACAAAACCTCATTGATAAGTTGCAACCTACCAGCAAATGACAACGACTTATTCAACCAACTGTTAATCTTCTTTTCCATCCGGTCAACAAGGGGTTTACAATCCTTGAACATTAGCTTAGTAGAAATTAGCGGCACTCCCAGGTAACGGACAGGCAGCGTTCCTTCATTGAATGGCATAAGTTGAAGAATGTGACAACCCTCGAAAATTACATGTAATCCGTACAATTTATTAAATGATAATTAAAGTGTTTGATGACTGTGCTGAATCATTTAACTGCTCTCTGATTTATGTGTTATACTTATATGTGCATGTTAGCATACTGGTAGTATACAGAAAAGTCACTAAATGGTCCGGTATATTTTCCTATGTGTTAGGAATTTATTTCGTTACAAAAATATATAAATAAGACACTTTACGGTACAATTAAACACTTTAACGGAACAGTATCCGACCGAACAACCGGACATTACCCGGGACACCAAATATTTGTCAAACACGTTATTTTATTATTCTTGGCTAGTCCTAATCCCCGTATGCCATAACACCCGCTAAAATAATAACTAACTAGCATATGAAGTTCATACTTGTGATGTAACTATCTTTTACCATCTAACCACAAAATGTTACATTAAGACCCCCCCCCCCCCCAACCAAATTCGGTCCCATAGGACCCACCCAAATCTTTAACATATCTTACTAGATTTCACCTAAGATTTGATGGGATCCTTACTTGATTTTGTGCACAAGATATTTAGAGATCTTCTTTATATCTTCCTAGATCTTCACATAATATCACCTCCACCATTTCACTCAACCTCTCACTTCTCTCTCTCTCAAAATCGGCCAGACCTGGGCTGCCATCACCACCACCATATCACCCTCATCCTCCTCCATTTTGAAGCTTCATTCAAGCTTAGAAGGTGATTCTAGGAAGCTTGCAACTTGTGGAGCTTCAAAGGGCCTTGTTTCTTACTTTTTCATCATCATTTTCACCATCATCTTCAAAGTGTTCTTCCCTAGCTTGAAAGCTAGTTGTAAGATTCTGATTTACCCTTGTTCACTTCACATTTTAATGGTTACAAGTTGTTGTTTATCGATTCTCACTATAACACCTTTAATCATAAACAAAAATCATGTTCTTGAAACTTAAAATTTATGTAAACCTGTTGGATAGATGTTGTATAAGACATGCATGGCACTTGATCATTGTTTACTCGAAATTTATATTGTTATTCTGCTGTGCATATGTGGATTGTCGCTTATTATGATTATCGGAACCGAAATAACTCACTAAAGTTTGATAGAAAGCTGAAACAGAAGCTGTTTGATTTTTACAGCCAACTTCAGTTGGCTGTAACCGGAGTTTAACTCAGCGAAAAATGTATTTTCTGAAGTCTAAAACGTACCTTTTCGAAATACCGTTCCAACGGCTCTGGAATCATAATTTTTCGACATCGTTTACTATTTTAAATGGAATTTCTCGTAACAGCGCGCTGGGCTGTCTAGTTTCAGCTGAAAATGCAGGTCACGTTTTCTGTTATATCTAAGTGGTTATTGGGACTTAATTTACGAAATTTAAACTGGAGAAAATATGCGAGTAAACTGAAATTCTCCAACTGGAATCACCTCATTCGGAGACTCGGTGATTCTCAAATAAAATAAACAATGGGCAGGGGTAAAATGGTAACAAATCAGACCACTGTTCATTGCTGGAATTTTTATGAAAAACCTGTAAACATTTAGACCTTGAAAATTTTACAGGAACATAACGAGACTTTTTCACATGTCATATATTTTTCTGGGAATTTATTGTGACCTGTAACTATTTTATTAAAATGTCCGAAAACAGCCCGGTTTTGAATATTTATGCTGAAATGACATAAGCTGTAACTTGCGTGTCTAAATGTCGAGTATGCTATCCGTGAATGATCTAACATGTTATATATGCTATGTGCATTATCGTATGTTTGATTTCGAGTGGGGAATGGATGGGAAACTTAGATGGGCATAAACCATTAAAACGATGCATGTTGTGTGATAGATACGCGTAGGAACTTTGTGTTCTATTTGAAAGCCACTAAATGACTAACTGGTAAATCATACTAGGACGTGATTGACCGACCTTGACTGTTAGCTATATTGAGAATCTAACCGAGCAAACCGAGGTGAGTTCACACTCTTTCTAAGGCATGGGATTCCCAGGGGTTGGGAATGGGATTGAATAACTACTTGTACTATCATTACTATTAAACTATTTTTACTGTCCTCGGATTGAAGGGCACGTACGTAAAACCTACGTACACTCATACTTACTACTGTCCTCAGATTGAAGGGCACGTACGTAAAACCTACGTACACGATCATAAGACCATCAACTCTATCACTTTAAGTCCCTCAATTATCGACTTAATCGCCGAGGCCTATGGCGAGCGGGTCATTAGTTAATAGCGCTATTAGGTTTAACAAACCTCACACCGTGCCAGTCGGACGGGCGTGTACTAATGGACTATGGGCAAAGGGTCAATGCTGATAGACATTGACTTAGGGCACCTCTTACATTTTCATAGCAGTCGATACGCGTGGTCTAGTAACATATGGGAAACTCCACTAATCTTCGCAAACTTGTCAGAAAGACCGCGATGCAAACTTATACGATACATGGTTTACAAAACGAACATATGATTTACGAAACGAATGCTATAACTAAACAACCAAACGTGAACTCACTCAACTTTGTTGTTGACTCGTTGTTACATGCCTTACAGGTCGCTAAACATTTGGAGCTTGCACGAGGAAGGAGTCGTTGTGGTGTGCGAACGGTTATGTCCAGTGTTTAATGTTTAAAACATTATGAACTTATTAAACCTATGTGTTGGACTTTAAACTTATGAACTGCGAACTTATGTTTTGAACTTTACGTTTATGCTTCCGCTGTCCAAATTAAAAACTTGGTTAACTAGCTTTTGGTCACCAATCGTATTGTGGTTGTCTCTATTTACTTAAGTACGTTGTTCAGTATGATTGGTGGCTCGATCCTGGTCACGTCACGCCTCCAAGCGGTGGAACTCCGCATGGTGGATTTTGGGGGTGTGACAGATTGGTATCAGAGCCATTGGTTATAGTGAACTTGGTTTTAAAAAGGGAAAAGCTTTTTGATAAAACCAGACTATAACCTGTACAGTGCTCAACGATCCACAACGACGCTTCGCTCCACGTGCAAGACTCGACACCGTAAGTGGTATGATTTATGTTATATTGTCGGTTAGATAGTTCTCACTATGCATTAGATAATATGGTAATTGCTATTTGAACCTTGCGTGCTTACTTTCCACTATCGTCCCACACTTACGCACTTTCGCAACACTTTTCTCACCTACGTTGTTTCGTTGTGAAGATCATGAGTGGACGCTTGAACCTAACTCAAGCCCAGCTAACGGCTTTGATCAACGAACGAGTTGCTGAGGCACTCGCAGCTGTTCCTGCAGGAGGTATAACCTGCCATATCAACTCACCTTAGGATGTTTAGATCCTACCTCCGCAAACCAACGCTCGTGCTTAACTTTGTCTTTTATTCTCGCGCAACAGGTCAACATGCTTAGCCTCTTGTGTGCACATTCAAGACGTTCATGGACTGCCGACCTACCACTTTCAGTGGCACCGAAGGAGCAGTGGGCCTTCTTCACTGGTTTGAAAAGCTTGAGACAGTTTTCGAGATGTGCGAATGCCCCGAAGACCGTAGGGTGAAATATGCTACCGGAACACTTGAAGGGGCTGTGTTAACCTGGTGGAAGGCGCAAGTTCAACTACTAGGACTGGCAGTTGCTAATGCCACACCCTGGAATGGTTTTAAAGAGCTGATCAAGGAGGAGTACTGTAGTCGGGATGACATCCACAAGCTAGAAGTGGAATTTTACCATCTAAAGATGACGGGGTCTGAGATTGAAGCGTATACTAAGAGGTCAAACGAACTGGCCATCCTGTGTCCAACTATGGTGGACCCTCCTATCAAACGAATCGAGCTGTACCTCAATGGCCTTGTACCAGAGATTCAAAGTCACGTGACTTCAGCCAATATGGGTACCATTCAGCAAATTATCAAGTTGGCTCATCGTCTCACCGACCAGGCGGTGGAGCAAAACAGGCTACCCAAACGTATTAGTGCCACAACTACTTCTGATGTACTTACCGACAACAAGCGAAAATGGGATGGAAACTCCAGTAAGGGTTCTGCTTCGGGTCAGTCTCAGTAGCGAAGGACTGACGACTACCAGAGTCCGGGTCAGCAATCCTCCGGTAATCAAGGATAGGGTGGGTATCGAGGAAACCACCCAAAGTGCAACAAATGTAACAGAAACCATAGTGGTCAGTGCAACAAAGGTCGTTGTCAGAGATGTCATAAGTTGGGTCATGAAGCTAAGGATTGCAGGAGCCCGCGTCCTGCAAATCAGAATCGCCAACAACAACAACAAGCTCCACAGAATCACCATCAGCAGCAGCAGGGAAATAAAGGATGCTTTCAGTGTGGCGCTGAAGGCCACTTTAAGAGGAACTGCCCCCAGCTGAACCAAAACCAGAACAATAACCAAAGAAACGGGAACCACAATGGAAACAACAACGAAGGCAACAATGGAGGTAACAATAATGGCAATGGCGCACAAGGTCGTGCTTTCGTGATTGGTCAGGGAGAAGCAAGGAACGATCCCAACGTTGTGATGGGTAAGTTTCTTCTGGATGACTTCTTTGTTACTGTTTTATTCGATTCAGGTGCCGATACTAGTTATGTGTCCGTAAAAGTTAGCCAAATGCTTAAGCGCACTCCAACACTTTTGAACACCAAACACGCGGTAGAGCTAGCAAATGGTAAAAGTCTTGAAGCCACACACGTAGTTAAAGGTTGTAACCTCGTCTTAGCCGGTCAGACCTTCTCTATCGATCTTATTCCTATCACACTGGGTAGTTTCGACGTCGTTATTGGGATGGATTGGCTATCTCATCATCAAGCGGAGATTGTTTGCAAGGAGAAAATCATCCGTATTCCTCGTTCTGGTGAAGAACCTCTCATGATTCGTGGCGACAAGAGTGGTGCTGTCGAAGGCATCATCTCTTTCCTTAAGGCCCAGAAGTGTTTGCGAAAGGGCCACACTGCCATTCTAGCACTCGTTACCGACACATCAACGGAAGAGAAGAGAATTGAAGACATACCTGTTGTACACGATTTTCCTGAGGTATTCCCTGAGGAATTACCTGGTCTTCCTCCTCACCGCCAAGTTGAATTTCAAATCGAGCTAGCTCCTGGAGCAGCGCCAGTAGCTCGAGCACCATATCGTCTAGCTCCATAAGAACTCGAAGAACTGTCCACACAACTACAAGAGCTCTTGGAAAAGGGTTTTATACGTCCTAGCTCTTCGCCCTGGGGAGCTCCAGTCTTGTTCGTAAAGAAGAAAGATGGTACTTTCAGAATGTGTATTGACTACCGCGAACTCAACAAGGTGACTGTGAAGAATCGTTATCCTCTTCCACGTATTGACGACTTGTTCGACCAGTTGCAAGGGTCGAGCTATTACTCCAAGATTGATTTGAGATCGGGATACCATCAGCTGAGGGTCCGAGATGAGGACGTCTCCAAAACAGCATTCAGAACTCGTTACGGCCATTACGAGTTCCTGGTTATGCCATTCGGGCTGACGAATGCACCAGCGCTCTTCATGGATCTCATGAACCGAGTATGCAAGCCTTACCTGGATAAGTTCGTTATTGTGTTCATCGACGATATCCTGATCTATTCTAAGAGTCAGGAGGAACACGAGCAGCATCTACGTCTTATGTTGGAACTTCTTCGAAAAGAGCAATTGTATGCCAAGTTTTCGAAATGTGACTTCTGGCTTCGCGAAGTCCACTTTCTAGGCCATGTGGTAAACAAGGATGGGATTCATGTTGATCCATCCAAGGTTGACTCAATCAAGAACTGGCCTGCACCCCGCACACCAACAGAAATCCGCCAATTCTTGGGTTTGGCAGGATATTACAGAAGGTTTATCAAAGACTTCTCCAAGATTGCGCAACCTCTCACTTCACTGACTCAGAAGGGTGTCATCTATCGTTGGGGTGATGCACAAGAGTCCGCATTTCAACATCTAAAGGATAGACTTTGTAGCGCGCCTATCCTCTCATTGCCTGAAGGCACCGATGATTTCGTGGTTTATTGCGACGCTTCCATCCAAGGACTTGGTTGCGTATTGATGCAACGTGATAAGGTCATTGCCTACGCATCGTGCCAACTTAAAGTTCACGAAAGAAACTACACCACTCACGATCTGGAGTTGGGAGCAGTTGTATTCGCGCTTAAGATATGGAGACATTACCTGTACGGTACCAAGTGCACCATTTACACCGATCACAGGAGTCTCGAGCATATCTTCAAGCAAAAGGAGTTAAACATGCGTCAACACCAATGGGTTGAGCTCTTGAACGATTATGAATGCGCAATCAAGTATCATCCGGGCAAGGCCAATGTTGTGGCCGACGCCCTCAGTCGAAAGGATACCATACCTAGGCGTGTACGTGCTCTACAGCTTACCATCCAATCTAACCTTCCCGCTCAGATTCGCGATGCTCAGGTCGAAGCATTGAAAGCAGAAAACATCAGGGCTGAATCCCTACGAGGATCGAGGCAACGGCTAGAACAAAAGGAAGACGGCGCCTACTATGTAACAGGGCGTATTTGGGTTCCACTCTATGGAAACTTACGCGAGCTTGTGATGGATGAAGCACATAAGTCTCGTTATTCAGTACATCCTGGTTCGGATAAGATGTACCATGACTTAAAGACCACATACTGGTGGCCTGGCATGAGAGCCCACATAGCAACCTACGTCAGCAAGTGCTTGACTTGTGCGAGAGTCAAGTCTGAATATCAGAAACCATCAGGCCTACTTCAACAACCGGAGATCCCGAAATGGAAATGGGAGCAAATTTCCATGGATTTCGTTACCGGTCTGCCCAGATCCCAACGCGGAAACGATACCATTTGGGTGATCGTAGATCGACTAACCAAGTCTGCACATTTTCTGGCTATCAAAGAAACGGATAAGTTTTCTACTCTTGCAGACATTTACCTAAAGGAAGTGGTATCAAGGCACGGAGTGCCAACCTCTATTATATCTGATCGTGACGCACGCTTTACTTCTGAACTGTGGCAAGCAATGCACAAGTCCTTTGGCTCACGTTTAGATATGAGCACCGCTTATCACCCGCAGACGGATGGGCAATCTGAACGCACCATCCAAACCCTTGAAGACATGCTTAGGGCATGTGTAATCGATTTTGGTAATGGCTGGGAAAGGCACCTCCCGCTAGTGGAGTTTTCGTACAACAACAGCTACCACACCAGCATCCAAGCCACTCCGTTTGAGGCATTATACGGACGCAAATGCCGATCACCTCTCTATTGGGCAGAAGTTGGTGACAGCCAAATCACTGGCCCAGAACTTGTGGTAGATACCACCGAGAAAATTGCTCAGATACGACAGCGAATGGCGGCAGCTCGTGACCGTCAGAAAAGCTATGCTGATAAGGGAAGAAAACCACTCGAGCTCCAGGTTGGGGATCGAGTGCTACTCAAAGTCTCACCTTGGAAAGGTGTAGTCCGCTTTGGCAAATGAGGCAAACTCAATCCGCGTTATGTCGGACCATTCGAAGTCATTGAGAAAATTGGCAAAGTCGCCTACAGGTTGGATCTACCTGAAGAACTCAGCGGAGTTCACAATGTTTTCCATGTGTCGAATCTAAAGAAGTGTCTGTCAGATGAGACCCTCATAGTTCCTCTGAAGGAACTCACTATCGACGAACAGCTGCGATTCGTCGAGGAACCAGTAGAGATTACGGATCAAAATGTTAAGATCCTCAAGCATACCAGGATACCTCTGGTCCGAGTTCGTTGGAATGCTCGTCGTGGCCCAGAGTATACCTGGGAACGAGAAGACCAAATGAAACTCAAGTATCCCCAACTGTTTAAGAAAAACACAACCACTACTGAGGCTGAAGCTACTGCAAAATTTCGGGACGAAATTCCAAATCAACGGGGGGATGATGTGACACCCCAGGAAAATCAGGAAAACAACGCAACTTAACTAGCTTCCTCAGTAACCACGCGCTAAATTTCGGGACGAAATTCTCTTAACAGGGGGAGAATGTGACAACCCTCGAAAATTACATGTAATCCGTACAATTTATTAAATGATAATTAAAGTGTTTGATGACTGTGCTGAATCATTTAACTGCTCTCTGATTTCTGTGTTATACTTATATGTGCGTGTTAGCATACTGGTAGTATACAGAAAAGTCACTAAATGGTCCGGTATATTTTCCTATGTGTTAGGAATTTATTTCGTTACAAAAATATATAAATAAGACACTTTACGGTACAATTAAACACTTTAACGGAACAGTATCCGACCGAACAACCGGACATTACCCGGGACACCAAATATTTGTCAAACACGTTATTTTATTATTCTTGGCTAGTCGTAATCCCCGTATGCCATAACACCCGCTAAAATAATAACTAACTAGCATATGAAGTTCATACTTGTGATGTAACTATCTTTTACCATCTAACCACAAAATGTTACATTAAGACCCCCCCCCCCCAACCAAATTCGGTCCCATAGGACCCACCCAAATCTTTAACATATCTTACTAGATTTCACCTAAGATTTGATGGGATCCTTACTTGATTTTGTGCACAAGATATTTAGAGATCTTCTTTATATCTTCCTAGATCTTCACATAATATCACCTCCACCATTTCACTCAACCTCTCACTTCTCTCTCTCTCAAAATCGGCCAGACCTGGGCTGCCATCACCACCACCATATCACCCTCATCCTCCTCCATTTTGAAGCTTCATTCAAGCTTAGAAGGTGATTCTAGGAAGCTTGCAACTTGTGGAGCTTCAAAGGGCCTTGTTTCTTACTTTTTCATCATCATTTTCACCATCATCTTCAAAGTGTTCTTCCCTAGCTTGAAAGCTAGTTGTAAGATTCTGATTTACCCTTGTTCACTTCACATTTTAATGGTTACAAGTTGTTGTTTATCGATTCTCACTATAACACCTTTAATCATAAACAAAAATCATGTTCTTGAAACTTAAAATTTATGTAAACCTGTTGGATAGATGTTGTATAAGACATGCATGGCACTTGATCATTGTTTACTCGAAATTTATATTGTTATTCTGCTGTGCATATGTGGATTGTCGCTTATTATGATTATCGGAACCGAAATAACTCACTAAAGTTTGATAGAAAGCTGAAACAGAAGCTGTTTGATTTTTACAGCCAACTTCAGTTGGCTGTAACCGGAGTTTAACTCAGCGAAAAATGTATTTTCTGAAGTCTAAAACGTACCTTTTCTAAATACCGTTCCAACGGCTCTGGAATCATAATTTTTCGACATCGTTTACTATTTTAAATGGAATTTCTCGTAACAGCGCGCTGGGCTGTCTAGTTTCAGCTGAAAATGCAGGTCACGTTTTCTGTTATATCTACTGTCCTCGGATTGAAGGGCACGTACGTAAAACTGTACACGTTCGATAGACCGTTTCACTAACTATTACAAATTCAGCATAAAATAAAACTAATCTATTCGACAAGCATCGGACACAAAATCTGCATCAACAAATTCCCCCTTGTCCGTTGCTGTCGAATGCTGAAAATGCAACTGCAATCGATCTTCAGTCAAGTATTCATCTTCTCTGTGTTAACAAATTCCCCCTTGACCGATGATCTAGGTAAGTAGTATCTTGATGCTCCTTGTGTAATATTTCCCCCTTAAAGTACGCGTATCCGTGTTGGGTGTTGTGCAATTTCCTCAATTGACCGATCTTCCGCTGATCTTCCAATACTCCAACCGGCATTTGATAAGGGTTCCAATCTTTAAGAACTGCATCAAGTCTTGATCTTGTCATAAGAACTCTATTTCATACAAGCATACTACATTGATAGAGATTTCTGGTGAACTGTCTTCTGTAAACCGTCTTTGTGGAATCGACCAAGTAATGCACTTTAATCTTCAGCATCAACACTCAGGAAAGTCAGCTAGACCAAGTGTATCCCTTGCAAGCTCAACCAGCATGCTTAGTTGAACTACATCCAGATCTCATTGTCTCGCCTTTGTGAAGTTGACCACGTAATGCACTACGGATCTTCAGCATCAGTACTCAGGAAGTCAGCTTGACCAAGTACATCGTTTGCAAACTCAACGAATTGAGTTACCCCCAGATCCCTGTAAAATCCCAAAGAAACATCAAACCCAAAACCGAATCCTGCAGGTCTTCAGTCTTGAACTATCAGCTTTCATAAAGATTCCCCAGGTCTTCAGTGAACAGCGCTTTTGTAACTACTGTAGACTTTAGAAACCTGTATTTTTCCGTGCAAAACCCTTCACGCTGGCTGGAGAATTAATTAAAATCCTCAAATATGTGTATGTGCAAAATATTCCACGCCGAACCGATTGTATCACCAGAAAATCACAAACTCTACCACCTGTGATTGCGTTTAGAAATTTACCGAAGAAATTCATTACGTTTTATTCCCCCATTTCTTTGGTAAAATCTCTAAACCTTAACAGATTCTCTCCACTTCAAAGAAACTGTCGTCAAATGCTCACCAATTCCCTCCACTAAGCGGAACTGTCGTCAATCTTTATTGAATGTTCTCGGTTCCGAAAAATCACGAAAACGACTTTCTTCTTTGCATATTCTAGTTGGATAAGAACGTCCCCTAGTACCCCGTAGGATCCGACTTGTATCCCTCCAAAGACTTTGTGAACTCGTTAGGACCGGTATTGACATTCTAGGTTCATTCATTCGTTACCAAATGCGAGAATATGACAATAAACAAAAAGATTTCTTCGTTGCATATTCTAGTTGATAAAGAAATTTCGCCTAGTACCCCGTAGGATCCGACTTGTATCCCTCCAAAGACTTTGTGAACTCGTTAGGACCGGTATTGACATTCTAGGTTCATACGTTCGTCTTCAAATGCGAGAATATGACAATAAACAAAATGCTTTCGAACATTTACGAATAACCGATAACAATCATAAACATTGACGTGCGGAAGTGAACATACCGTTCCGTTTTTGGCCCATAATAGTCGCGTCACCATTTTTGACATTTGCATCGGTAACCGTGACTACCCCACATTTTTCAAACTATCAAGTTTTCACCATCTCTTGTTTTCATCATGCCGCAACATCACGAAAATTGCTGAAATCAAACATTCAGCCGACAACATCTTCTAATTTTCGAAATCCAGCAACAAAACTGCGATACCCAGCAACAATCGAGTCGAAAGATATCCTTCGAGGATCAGACTTTTCGAAAGATGGATCAGGACGAAAGATATCCTTCGAGGATCAGACTTTTCGAAAGATGGATCAGGTCAAAAGATATCCTTCGAGCTGATCAGACTTTTCGAAAGATGGATCAGGTCGAAAGATATCCTTCGAGGATCATCTTTCGAAATTGTTGAGGGTTCCCACAAATATCTGGTATCTTTCGATCTTGTTGAGGGTTCCCACAAATATCTGGTATCTTTCGAAGATGGATCAGGTCGAAAGATATCCTTCGAGGATCATCTTTCGAAGTTGTTGAGGGTTCCCACAAATATCTGGTATCTTTCGATCCAGATCTGCATCCTTCGACCCAAGGTCTCATCTTTCGAGCACCTTTTTCATCTTTCGGGTCTTTAAGCAGCCACCAAGAACATC
>JARYGA010027052.1:0-20556 GCA_030545235.1 Helianthus tuberosus
AGACTTTAATGGTTTTGTATGAAATTGTAGCTGATGTAACCAATTTTATGTTGTTAAATAAAGTTTTTGTGGTGTTTTATGCATGTAGTGTTTCAGTCTCATATCATGAACAATAGAGTAGAGTCACATACCGCTAGTAACACGATCGGGCCTCTAAAAGGGTCATTCCTCTTCCGGTTCCATGCATTCGCCGTGCGATCTAAACAGGTTATCATGTAGCTGCTCCAATCAAAGCTCGATATTTTAACATTTGGGTCCACGCATCCCAAGAATCGCTGATTAACTGTGTTGCATGCGCTTATCTCCCCAAGTATAGTATTATACAACACCAACCAGTTCAATTCAAACACCCGGTCACTTGAAGTGTCTGTAACCATCATGTCCTTCAGCCCGAGTGGCGACACTTTAGTGTTATCATTGAACTGGTCCCTCCATTCTTTTACAACCGGATTGCTGTCCCTCGCTCTTATTTTTTCTACAATCTTTATATCCCCGTTTGGTATTCCGAATATTGTATTCACCAAATTTGTTGTGATCCGTAAACGGGTTTCGCCAAAGTTCAACACTCCTGCGTTGTCGTCATAGTTGCTTGCCAGCCAATATGCAAGCCGTGTCGGTACATGTCGTATGTTGAAATTCAGCAATGTACCGAATCCCATTTCTATGACCTTCTTTTTTTGTGGTTTATTCAAGTTGTTGACCAATATAACAAGGTTCTCCGAAGACGTCTTCAGTTTAATTTTTGGCCCGGTGAAGGGCTCATATTTTTTTGATTTGAATGACGCTGGTGGTATCGTCGACTTCCTCCTACTCGCTGTTGACTTACGTCTTTTTCCGTCGCATGGTTGTTGGTGGTCAACATCGTCGCGGACCGGCTGTGATTTGGCAGCTGTAACCCATATATTCACATCAGTTAGACTATATTTACAATGAAATGAAAAGACTGAGTTGGTTACAAATTTTGTGTGCAAAGTTACCTGATTGATTTGTCATTAGTGGTTGCGTCACGAAGTCGTCGTCGGCTGTGTCACGGTGTGTTGTATCAGCTGGTGTAGGGTGTTTTTTTTAAACTAAAAAAAACATTTAGATCATGTTATACTATGATCCCTATCATACGAAAAACACCGACATTTCATTTGAATTAATCAACTTCTTACCTTCCGTGAATGGTACCGGAAGCGGTATCTCGAAGTCGTCATCGCTGTTTGCATCGGGTGCTGTTGTAGCTGCAAATCGAACACATTTTGTTATTTTAAACCAGCAAATTACTAAAATTAAAGCGTCGTATTTTTTTGGTGAGACTTGGTGCAAGAATTCAGACAAAACGTGATAGTGCATAACAAATTACTAAAAGTAAAGTGTCCATCAAACTGTTTTTTACATGCGTAGTTTTCTATTTTACATATACCTTCTTGCATTACGTTATCATTATCCGAATCGCTCAACTGGATGCTTTGTCCAATTGTGTTATGGAATCCCTTTCCCATTTTGAATCTGGGTATTCGGCCGCTTCTCCGGACTAAAATTAAATCCTTTTTACAATTAGTTATCGAACCAGGAATTCCAAATTATATGCAATGATGTCACCATCAGAATTGTAGTGTTTTATGCAATAAAGTGATTAGACTTGTAGTGTTATATGCAATAAAGTATTCAACAGACTCCATCGACATATAACACTCTCCCAACATTAGATTTGTAGTGTTTTATGCAATAAAGTGATTAGCAGACACTAACTACATCAGAATTGTAGTGTTTTATGCAATATTGTCATTCTCAACCTCCATTTACATATAACACTATGTCAGAATCAGACTTGTAGTGTTTTTTGCAATAACATAGTTTAGACTTGTATTGTTATATGCAATAAAGTATTCAACAGACACCATCTCCATATAACACTCTCTCAACATCAGAAGTGTAGTGTTTTATGCAATAAAGTAATTAGAAGTGTCACACCCCAACCGATGGCGGAATCATCGGGGCGCGGCACTAGGCGAATCAGATTGCTCAAGAGAATCCATAACAACTATATTGCGATAATATTTAATACATTCGTTATCCCATACTAACAAATAATACAATCACGTAAGTTATCACAGATTTATTGTCCTCTCGAACAATGCAAATCCGACAACCTAGATTTTAGTTGAGTTTCTAGACTTCCTAGCTTGATTTGACATAGTCTGCGATCTAACCTGCAACATACGTTAAAATAATTGTCAATACAAAAGTATTGGCGAGTATACAGGTTTGATAAGTATAGCATGGTAGATAAAAAGTGTAGCGAATTTCCATATGCATAAACGTAATACACGACATATATACTCACAAAACTGATACTACCAACTAAGTCCTCGATGCTCGAATGTACGATGGCATAACTAGACCCCGTCGGGCGCAATAGTACTATACTAGTCGTGGTGGGACGTCGCGAGTATAAGCCCTAGCACATATGCAACTAGCATCACGTATATCTATGCATGACAGTTATTCGCAAGTGACAATTCGATTGATTGAATGTTTCGTTTGATAAGCTTGATTTGTTAGAAACGTATGTTACACCCAAAATTCGATTAAAAAGGGTTCAAGTATACTCACAGTGCGTATTTAGCGAGATTACAACTTGATTGAGTCGGTTGCGAGTATGTCTGTAATGATCCTTGAAGAAATAGAGTAAACGAAGTACGGTTAAGCAAGATTATCTCAAAAGTTGCTCATTTGGTTGTTTGGCCCTCATCCGTGCGGATTAGACATGTTATCCGTCCGGATGACAAGTCATCCGTCCGGATGACATGTTATCCGTGCGGATGACAGGTTGTCCGTGCGGTTGGTATGGTGGTACGTGCGGACAAAGGTGCGCGCGGACTGACATCGTTGTGCGTGCGGACGAGTGTGCACGCGGGTGAGTGGTCCGTGCGGGTGAGTGGTCCGTGCGGATGACATGATCCGTGCGGACTGACATGATCCGTGCGGACTGGCATGATCCGTGCGGCTGCTGGTGCGTGCGGATGACATCCCATCCGTGCGGACTTGTGTCATCCGTGCGGACTGACCTGTTGTCCGTGCGGGTTGTCATGTCTGTTTTCGCACTGTTTTCGAGTGTCTAACGGAAAGAAAACGTTCGTTTTTACTAGAGTAGTGTAATTTCGCACTAACACTTGAAGTTCCGTCAATTCCGACTCATTCTAACGGCCGGGAATCACCCCGTTCCATCAGATCTGGCCGTTCATGGTGGTTCTTCATGGTTAACTCGAAATCGCACAGATTTAGGTGAGATTTGTCATAAAAACAGGTGGAAATCACCCGGATCTGAGTCGTTTATAGTGAAATGAGACCCCAACTTGAAGTTCATAGGAACTCTTGGTGACATCACCTCAAAATGCCTCAAATCCGCAGATTTCACGGTTAGAATTAGAGTTTTGAAAGATAGAATGATGTAGATTCGAGTGTAGATTGTAGAAGTACAAGTTTTATGTTGAAATCTTACCGGAATCGCGAGGAAATCGAGAGAAAAGGGTCTTGGTGCGCGTGTGGTTGAACAGGAGCTGTCACATCACTGTTCAAGTGATGTGACATGGTATTTATAGGCAACAGAGGAGAGGAGAAAGGTTCTGGCCCGGATAGCCCATCCGTGCGGATGGCCCATCCGTGCGGATGGCCATCCGTGCGCATGCCCATCCGTCCGGATGGTCCATCCGTCCGGACAGACATCCTGACGATTGGAATTTCCCGTTTTTGATCGTTTTGATAGTTTTCGAAGCGTGTACGTCCATAGTTAGTTTATATTATCAATATATTGTTATTATTATAATATTATATATATATATATATCACTAGGGGTCGTATTTACGTATCCATAATCCAAAGTTTCGATAATTAACAGTCGGTTTCCGATTCGAGTATGCGATTATTATCGACGTTGCACGGCCATCAATGAGGGTAGTATAGGTCCTTTCTTGATGTCATCGTGAACGTTACTTCGAGTATTGCCACAAAGACTGACGAGGTACCGTTTACTCGTATTGTCATCATCGTCATGACGACTGGAGCTACAGCACTCACCCGAGGGTCCTTGTTAGCGTTAATTGTTTACGTTCGACACATCACGGCCACTGAGGAGGGTAGAATAGGTCCTCACTCAATGCCTCCGTGAGTGTTAGCATGATGATAGTGTAGTATAGTGATATTGTATTTCGAAAATATGCGATTATCCTTCGAATAGGGATATATACGATATAGTTACATTATGATCCGAATCTCCGGTGCTAGGCGTAACGAGTTTAACGAGTAGTAACAACGCACAAAAGTGCGGGTTGTTACAGTCTCCCCTACTTTAGGAAATTTCGTCCCGAAATTAATCCAATAGGTAGACTTCTAAGAGCTGATTTTGTATAAGTAGCGATACAGCGAGTGATTGACCGTAAGTTGACAGCGTGAACGTTTTGAATAAGAGAGATCGACTGCGATTAGCGAGAAGGCGACGTAAAGACGAAAGTATTAATCCCACGAGTTGGCATTTCAAAGTACCTTGTTTCGTGTAGAATTCGTTAGTTCGATGCGATTGTAATTTGAAAGGGTTTCTCATAACGTAAGAAGCGTTCGTTTCAGATATTGAGAAGGGATTTAGGACGAAAAATCTTTTGAAAATTTTCCTTTTAACATGCGGTCAACAGAATCGATGTCAACCGATGTTGCAAGGAAGTTCAAGTTTCTAACATTTTAAGGAATTCGAAAATGAAAATAAGGGTTACGTAAACTCTCCTATGATATGGGTTCCAGTTGAACTCGATGTTGAACCAATATCTCAGGAAAATCTTGCTTTTGATCTTTGAAAAAGGTTTTAAGGAAAATTTGAACTCATGAAGCCCCCTTTGAAGATGGAGTTAAGCTGATTCGATGTTACCTCCACATTGTGAGGAATTTCATTTGTTCCATGGTTTTAATAAAAGTTTTATAAAAAAATCAGTTTCAACCTTTTGAAAACAACAATTTGGCATCGGCCCCACTTGGCACCTTCCCACGGAAGTTCGTTAATATGTTTAAAACACTTATATATAAGAATTACCAGCGGCGTATCCACCATGTTTTGCCCATATTACTTCCGTTTCGTGGGGCAGTGTCAGGTGTGCCGATACGACTCGGATAGAATTGCGTTTACTCGACCCAATCGATAGAAGGTCGGACCGAGCATAGGATAGGATCGAATAGATTAAACTAGCGAGTTGATAAGCGAGAAGCGAATAGCGCGTTTTCGATTAGACTCCACATTACACCCACATGGCACGTTTCCACGGGGGTTTACTAACATGGCGAAACACCGTGCTTAACCAGGTTAGCTTTGCCTCGTGAAGCGGTGTCATGTGTACTTAATACCATACGAGCGATAGGCGGTAGATTATATACGATAGGCGATCAGCGATTTGGGTGATTGAACGAATAAACACGAAACACTTGTGATGACGGTGATGATGAACGAATTACGATAATCGGTAGTTGTTGCGTTGCAAACGATGGAGTTATGCGGTTCGACTTATGCGGTTCGGTTTGATTGATTAACACCACAGAATTTAGCTAACATCAGACCCCTCATGGCCTGTTTCCACGAAAGGTCGCTGATATGGTTAAAACACCCTGCCTTAACCATAGGAGCTTCCTCTCGTGAGGCGAGGTCATGCGTTCTAACTTAGCACGAATATTACGGATAACGACATAGCGATAGATTGATACACGGCAGGCGATATAGATTCACATAATAAACGATGGAGGTTTCGAGATACACAGAATAAATGATTGCGATTAGTCGAGTTTCGTTTCGAGTAAGCTTATCGTTACGTTGCGATACATCACAGTTATCGAGGAAGGGTAGAATAGGTCCTCGCCCGGTAATGTCGTGAGCGTTCGTGTGTTTGATGAGATTGCTCGCTATAGACTTTCGACCAGTCCTGCGTTGATGCAATTGTCCTGCGAGGTAGACTCCCCAGAGTCCATCGACGAGGCGATTGCATTGCGTTTGCAGACTTACGACAAGTCTTGCGATGATGCAATTTCAGTTGTTACGCCTTGCGGTTGAGTGTAGTGTGTTGAAAATAATCACAATAGTATATAGGTCTTAATAACGTTCAACTCTACGTGGCACTTTCTTCACGGAACTTCGGTAGTATGATAAGGCACACCTTGCCCGACCCCTACTACTTTCATCCCGTGTTTTGGGTGTCACCTTTTGTCAAAACGCTATGGCACTTTTAGATTTCACTACGATCACCGTGCACTGACCCAAATAATCCCGTGTGCACCCGTGATTATTTGTTCCTTGCACGTTTATCGTACCTCGTTCTAAGAGTGTAGTGAGGGTAAAACACATTATTTCGTGATATAGTATATAGTATATAGTATGTGTGTGAATCTAGTCTAAGTGTGATGATTTGAGAGCGGAAGAGAAAACGAAAACGAGAGTTAATGTTACATATAGCGGTAACTTCGAATAAGAGAGTAGGTTCAAAACTTAGAAATTAACGTCGAGAATCGTATCATTACAATTTTATCCTATGCTTGCTAGGTACTTGATGCTGAAGACTTTTGCTGGAGCTGTTGTTGTTGTACTCAAGTTCACGGTTCAATGCGGCAGTTGCGGGTGAAGTGACCGTAACGGTTGCAGTTATTGCAAT
Source organism: Helianthus tuberosus (assembly GCA_030545235.1). Taxonomy (NCBI): domain Eukaryota; kingdom Viridiplantae; phylum Streptophyta; class Magnoliopsida; order Asterales; family Asteraceae; genus Helianthus; species Helianthus tuberosus. The sequence continues at coordinate 6,669 of JARYGA010027052.1, forward strand.
AGCGACAGTCATCCCCAACTGGATGATGATAGGTACACGAGTAACACTGAGGATGAAATCCAGTGTAGGCTCGTTTTGGGAACGTCGGAACTGTTCGAAGAGGTTCCGGTTGCAGCAGTTCGGTTGTTGATGGGTTTGGGCTTGAAGTCTTTCGTTTGCGGCTGGGTTTGTCGGTGTCTTGCGAAGAAGTGTCGTCGTTGGAGGATTCGTCTGAAGACTCACTTGCAGAGTCTTTGGCTGGTTTGTCGGAGGGTCCGTCGGCAGATTCATCAGAAGAATCGGCAGCAGATCCGTCCGAAGAATCGTTAGCAGATCCGTTGGAAGAATCGTTAGCTGATTCATTAGAGGAATCGCCAGCAGATTTGTCAGAAGATTCGTCAGTAGATTTATCGGAGGATTCGTCAACATGTTTGCCTGAAGGATTGCTGGCGATTGCTTGATGAGCTTGCTTGACAGGATTCTTTGAGAATAATCCTTCCATGAGTCGTTTGTTGTTGATTTCTGCGGCTAAGCGGTAGGTTTCTTCGATGGTAGCAGGCCTTGCAGCTTCGACAAAATCACCCACACACTCAGGCAAGCCACGAATGTACTTCGCGATGGCCTTCCCTGGAGTGTTGACTTGACTTGGGCAGATTATGCTAAGCTGTTTGAACCTTGCGGTGTAGCTAGCATTGTCACCTTCGGTTTGCTTGATTTCCCAAAATTCGTTTTCCAGTTGCTGAATCTCGTGAGGAGGACAGTACTCTTTCTCCATGAGCTCTTTCAGCTCATTCCAAGAGAGAGCGTAAGCTGCGGAGATCCCACGTCTGTTACGTTCGGCGGTCCACCAGTCGAGTGCTCGCGATTGAAATACTCCGGTGGCGCAGGTAGTACGGAGACTATCGGGACACCCACTTTGACGAAGGGTAACTTCGATAGAATCGAACCACTGGAGTAGTTGAGTCGCACCTCCTTCACCCGTGAACTCCATCGGGTCACAGGCTTTGAAGTGCTTGTAGAGAAAAGTAGATTGCGGCTCTCCTGTCTTAACGTCTTCCGAAGCTCGAGAGTGGCGGAGAGAGTGCGCTCGAGCGGCAAATTGAGAACTAAGCTTACTCACTTCCTTAATCACAAGTGAAGCAATTCTCTTCTCGGCGCTTCGTTTGGCTTTCCTCCTAGCTACTCGTCTCGAGGTAGAGTTGTTGGAAGGCATCTAGACAGGAATAGACTTGGAGTGAGATTCGATCATAATGATTTTTGAGTTTTGCGTTGCGATTGAGCGTGTTCAAAACTTGGTGCGATAGTATAGTAGTAATACGAACCACATAGGAGCCACGTAGGAAACACGAAATTCCTAAGTTCTCACACAATGACTTGTTTGTTTATACGTATATATATATATATTTATATAGATGTAATTTGTATTCATACATATGCAGGTCGATTTAGAATAAGCGAGGTCGCGCTGAAGTGAGGAAACGAGAGCGAATGCGATAGATTATGCATCAGTTTTGTTGCGAACATTTGGATTTCGTTTTAGATTGCGATGGCTGTGCGAATTGTGTGTTTATAAAGTAGGGAGCGAAAATCGTTACATCGAGAAATCGATAAAGCGTAAAGTTTCAAAACGTAAACAAGTTCCAATCACTGTAAAATTTGGCGGGTCGTACGATAGAGTGCCTTGGGTGTTTTAGGCGTCGACTACCCAAGGTAGCCCAACTATATCTAACAAGTCCGAGCATGCGCGTTGACCTGGAGGACTTCATGCTTTCACTGGGATGCAGCTCATGGCATTCGTCTTCCTAGTCATCGCGTGGCTCGAGTTATCGTGATAGTCGAGTCCTTGGTGAGAGCTTTGAAAACCAGTTTATAGAGAATGGGACGACTTATTAAGGTACGGGTTTCACCCCTGGCTTAACAGTTTCGTTCCTAATTGTGGCTATGCTCCTCGAATAAATTCGTGAGTTCCACTAGGTTTAGAAATGGAGACTTTTGTCGAGATGTGGATGTCACTCCTAACTCGATGAAAAGTTCTCGTGCTAGAAAAACGCGTTGAGTGAGCAATCCTATTGAGAGTTCTTGGTTTTCACACCTGATCTCGACTGGATCGCTCGGTTTCGTTATGCGAGTAATTTCGAAAACGTGTGTATTGTGTCGGCCTTAGGAAAGGCTAAGTAGTATTTCAGCCTTAGGAAAGGCTTCTTCGTGTGAAGTTGTAGTACGCGGGGTTCACACAAAGTTGTATCTTTTAGCAATTTCGATCGAGAGTATCAAGTAAGCCCAATACAAATCCCACTGGGTTTGTATGAGTCGGCCTGTTGGTACTTAGACTATAGACTAGGTCAATTTCTAAGACGTCGACCCGGACTAGGTCGAGTCTGACCTAATTCCCTATAGTTATGGCTCTGATACCAATCTGTCACACCCCAACCGATGGCGGAATCATCGGGGCGCGGCACTAGGCGAATCAGATTGCTCAAGAGAATCCATAACAACTATATTGCGATAATATTTAATACATTCGTTATCCCATACTAACAAATAATACAATCACGTAAGTTATCACAGATTTATTGTCCTCTCGAACAATGCAAATCCGACAACCTAGATTTTAGTTGAGTTTCTAGACTTCCTAGCTTGATTTGACATAGTCTGCGATCTAACCTGCAACATACGTTAAAATAATTGTCAATACAAAAGTATTGGCGAGTATACAGGTTTGATAAGTATAGCATGGTAGATAAAAAGTGTAGCGAATTTCCATATGCATAAACGTAATACACGACATATATACTCACAAAACTGATACTACCAACTAAGTCCTCGATGCTCGAATGTACGATGGCATAACTAGACCCCGTCGGGCGCAATAGTACTATACTAGTCGTGGTGGGACGTCGCGAGTATAAGCCCTAGCACATATGCAACTAGCATCACGTATATCTATGCATGACAGTTATTCGCAAGTGACAATTCGATTGATTGAATGTTTCGTTTGATAAGCTTGATTTGTTAGAAACGTATGTTACACCCAAAATTCGATTAAAAAGGGTTCAAGTATACTCACAGTGCGTATTTAGCGAGATTACAACTTGATTGAGTCGGTTGCGAGTATGTCTGTAATGATCCTTGAAGAAATAGAGTAAACGAAGTACGGTTAAGCAAGATTATCTCAAAAGTTGCTCATTTGGTTGTTTGGCCCTCATCCGTGCGGATTAGACATGTTATCCGTCCGGATGACAAGTCATCCGTCCGGATGACATGTTATCCGTGCGGATGACAGGTTGTCCGTGCGGTTGGTATGGTGGTACGTGCGGACAAAGGTGCGCGCGGACTGACATCGTTGTGCGTGCGGACGAGTGTGCACGCGGGTGAGTGGTCCGTGCGGGTGAGTGGTCCGTGCGGATGACATGATCCGTGCGGACTGACATGATCCGTGTGGACTGGCATGATCCGTGCGGCTGCTGGTGCGTGCGGATGACATCCCATCCGTGCGGACTTGTGTCATCCGTGCGGACTGACCTGTTGTCCGTGCGGGTTGTCATGTCTGTTTTCGCACTGTTTTCGAGTGTCTAACGGAAAGAAAACGTTCGTTTTTACTAGAGTAGTGTAATTTCGCACTAACACTTGAAGTTCCGTCAATTCCGACTCATTCTAACGGCCGGGAATCACCCCGTTCCATCAGATCTGGCCGTTCATGGTGGTTCTTCATGGTTAACTCGAAATCGCATAGATTTAGGTGAGATTTGTCATAAAAACAGGTGGAAATCACCCGGATCTGAGTCGTTTATAGTGAAATGAGACCCCAACTTGAAGTTCATAGGAACTCTTGGTGACATCACCTCAAAACGCCTCAAATCCGCAGATTTCACGATTAGAATTAGAGTTTTGAAAGATAGAATGATGTAGATTCGAGTGTAGATTGTAGAAGTACAAGTTTTATGTTGAAATCTTACCGGAATCGCGAGGAAATCGAGAGAAAAGGGTCTTGGTGCGCGTGTGGTTGAACAGGAGCTGTCACATCACTGTTCAAGTGATGTGACATGGTATTTATAGGCAACAGAGGAGAGGAGAAAGGTTCTGGCCCGGATAGCCCATCCGTGCGGATGGCCCATCCGTGCGGATGGCCATCCGTGCGCATGCCCATCCGTCCGGATGGTCCATCCGTCCGGACAGACATCCTGACGATTGGAATTTCCCGTTTTTGATCGTTTTGATAGTTTTCGAAGCGTGTACGTCCATAGTTAGTTTATATTATCAATATATTGTTATTATTATAATATTATATATATATATATATATCACTAGGGGTCGTATTTACGTATCCATAATCCAAAGTTTCGATAATTAACAGTCGGTTTCCGATTCGAGTATGCGATTATTATCGACGTTGCACGGCCATCAATGAGGGTAGTATAGGTCCTTTCTTGATGTCATCGTGAACGTTACTTCGAGTATTGCCACAAAGACTGACGAGGTACCGTTTACTCGTATTGTCATCATCGTCATGACGACTGGAGCTACAGCACTCACCCGAGGGTCCTTGTTAGCGTTAATTGTTTACGTTCGACACATCACGGCCACTGAGGAGGGTAGAATAGGTCCTCACTCAATGCCTCCGTGAGTGTTAGCATGATGATAGTGTAGTATAGTGATATTGTATTTCGAAAATATGCGATTATCCTTCGAATAGGGATATATACGATATAGTTACATTATGATCCGAATCTCCGGTGCTAGGCGTAACGAGTTTAACGAGTAGTAACAACGCACAAAAGTGCGGGTTGTTACAAGAAGACACCAACTACATCAGAAGTGTAGTGTTTTATGCAATAAATTGATTAGAAGACACCAACTACATCAGAAGTGTAGTGTTTTATGCAATATTGTCATCCTCAACCACCATTTACATATAACACTATGACACAATCATACTTGTAGTGTTTTATGCAATAACATGGTTTAGACTTGTAGTGTTATATGCAATAAAGTATTCAACAGACACCATCTCCACATAACACTGTCTCAACATCAGAAGTGTCGTGGTTTATGCAATAAAGTGATTAGAAGACACCAACTACATCAGAAGTGTAGTGTTTTATGCATTATTGGCATCCACAACCCCCATTTACATATAACACTATGACAGAATCAGACTTGAAGTGTTTTATGCAATCAGACCAATTTAGCATAGAACCCCCATTAAAACCCCCTTCATTCTTGCATATAACACTGCAAAAGACACTACATTTGTAAAACCCCCATTTAAAACACCCTTAAATAATCAAAACAGAGAAAACACAGAACCGACCGATTCAAAATTCAACCCCTTTTAAAACAACCTTAAATCTACTTATATTACACTATCACCCCATCTACATCACATATAACACCCAATAAATCCCTTAAAAAACCCTAAAGTGCTAACCGGGTTGTTAACAACATCCCAAACTTCAATAAACACCATTGACAACCATGCACTGTACCGAACATCAAATCCCCAATAAAACACTAACCTGGTTTCGAAATTGTTGATTCTCGCTTCCTCTTCAAACCCGATGGCTTCATCGTTCCTTTTTTTGAATCCATAAAACACTCGTTTGATTCTTGATTCTACTGTTAATAGAACAAGAATGTCATGTGATTAGTGAAATATAAAACACTTTAGTTCAACAGGAATTTGGCGTCGAACAATATGCACCGTTTACCTATAAAACCCTTCTATGTTTCCTGCTCTGTAGTTAGATTGACGGAAAATATACAAAATTTAGCTTTTACGGGAACGTCGCTTGTTTTTAGGAGATTGATAGGGGGTTTTGGTTGTGTAGGATACGGTTACCATATTTGAAACATTGGAAAAGACACTATTGCCTTTCAATTTTACATAAGGCCCTTCTAATTAAAACACAATTTACATTTTGATACCCTATTGATCTCAACCATTAGATCAAATATCCAATGGTTTAAAACACTTCTTACCCTTCTTACATTTTAGACACTTTTTACCATATCCCTACCTTATATATATATATATATATATATATATATATATATGTACATTTTACATCATATCATATGGGTCTTGAGAATCTTGAAAAACTTCAGTCTCTGAAGATGAATGTTTAGAAGGGGATGGAGACTGACGAATTTCATTGATTATCTTTAACACTTCTTCTGGAGAATTGCAATCTTGAAGTCTTTGAATATATTCTTGGTCTTCATTGTTGGTCTTAATATCTCGAACTGGAGACTTTAAACCCTTTTCATATTGAAGAGTTAATTCCTTATAATACTTGGCGACTGCTTGAGAATTTGCTTTTGTAATAATAAACTTATTCCACCATTTGCATCTATATTGTCTGAAAAGCAATGGAGGAGAAAGTTCTGTAGGGATTTCTTCTTGAAAATTATAAGTCCATAAACAGATCCATGGAATTCTGAATACACTCATAAACTGTAAGGTATATTCAAAAATTGGTGTTCCATCATGTTGAAAATACTCGACAAATCTTGAAAATGCTTCTGAAATTTCTTTGGGAAAAGCTTCTGGAATAATTCCCATATATTTAAACCATTTAACGAACCATCTTGGATAAATATTTGAAAAATCTTCATCAAATTGGAAAAACCAAGAATGATCAAAGTTTCTTAGAAGAAATGCATATTCCCATGCATCTTGATAATCATAATAGTTATATTGAGGATAAGCACTGAAATTTGAAAGGGTTTTTGAATTATAGGGCTTAGAATTCCAATCTTTTAAAGATAGAACCTTTAAAATTTTTACTTGACTATAAGCGATCTTGGAAGGATCTCCACTATTAAAATTGTGCCGAATAATAACTGATTCTGAATCTACTAAAATTGCTTGATAATAATCTCTGGTCTTGTATTCTTCCTTGAAAAAATGGCATCCTCTTGGATAAATGAAGTCGATTAAGAAAAAAAAAAATTTGCTAACCTTTTCGACTTCCAAAGGTTCTAGAATTTTGATAATTTTCTTATTTGGGTTGATAATATAAGGGATAGTGGCTGGTGAAGAGGTTGAAGGGGAGGCCGGTTTAGAGAGTTTTGTGAAAGAAGGAGATTGAATAATGGGTTTTGATTCTAGTTTTTGAATAATGGATGAAAATGGAGGTCTAGGTCTAGGTCCTGGGGTTAGAGGGGCAAATCTGTTTTGAATATTAGGTAATAAGGGAAATTGTTGCAAATGGGTTGGTCTTGATGGAGAACTTGGAGAACTTGATAATTGAGATTTTGAGAATTGTTGTTTTGAGAATACAATCTTTTTTGTAGAATCAAAGTTGCTCATATTCCCTGTAAAGATTCTCTTGATAAAAAATCTGGTAAAGAATTATTTTCTCCTTTTATAAATTCTATTTGAAAATCAAAGTTGCTTAATAATGCTTGCCATCTTGCAAAAACTTGTTTTGAAATCAAATTTTTAATATCCTTTTCTAAAATATATTTTGCAGATAAACAATCGATTCTTAATAAAAATGGTTTCATATATAAATCATCTTCAAACTTTTTTATACATAAAACTATACTTAAAATTTTTTTTTTAATTGTAGAATAATTCTTTTGAGTATCATTCCATGCACCTGAATAATATGTAACTAAACTTTCCTTATTATTTAATTCCTGTTTTAGTATTCCTCCAAATCCTAAGTCACTTGCATCAGTTTCTACAATTAATTTTGCATTAGGATGGGGAATATGTAAACAAGGTAAGCATTTTATTTTATCTTTGATATATTTTACTATATTCGTGTGTTCTTGAGTCCATGGTTTTGGATTCTTTTTTAACCTGTCATATAAAGGTTTACATATGATTCCTAAGTCTTTGAAAAAGTCATGAATATAATTTAAACATCCTAAAATCTTTGCAATTGCTTTTTATCTTTGATTTCATTTGGAAATTTATTTGAAAATTCTAAACTTCTGTTAATAGGTTTTATTGTTCCTTGAATAATATTATGTCCTAAAAATCTTATTTCTGTTTGGAAAAGACTCATTTTAGAAGGTGATACTACTAATCCATTTTTATGAATAATATTGTAGAAAACATTTAGATGTTTAAAATGTTGATCTAAGGAATTTGAAAATATTAATACATCATCAATGTAAACGATTGCATAATTTCCTAATGGTAAAATGATATCATTCATTATATTTTGAAATTCTGAAGGAGCATTTTTTAATCCAAAAGGCATTACATTCCATTCATAGTGTCCAAATGGTACATTGAATCTAGTTTTATATCTATCTTCTTCACCAATTTGAACTTGCCAAAATCCAGATTTCATATCAAATTTAGAAAATATTTTTGAATCATAAATCTTTTTTAATAAATCTCTTTTATTTGGTATAGGATATTTAATCCATTCTAAAACTTTATTTAATGGTTTATAATTTATAACTAACCTAGGAGCTCCTCTTTCTATTTCTGCATAATTTTGAACATAGAAGGCAGAACAAGACCAAGGGGATTTGGATGGTCTTATTAATTTTTTATCTAGTAATTCTTGTATTTCTTTTTTACAATATCCTTCTAACTCTTGAGACATATGTATAGCTTTAGATTTTGTTGGAATATTTTTCTCATTAAAATCTTTAATATAAGGTAATCTTACAATGTGTTGTTTTCTTTCCCAAAAAGCATTTGGAATATTTGCACAGATGTTATCTTTAAATTTATTCTCAGTTTCTTGTATTCTTGTTATAATCATTTTCTCTTGCAATTGATTCTTTATTCTAACATTATTAATTTCTTCAATTAAAAACTCCTTTTGTTTTTCTTTTAAGCTTAAAATATTTAGAGTTAAATGCCATTTTAGTCCCTGTGGTTTGGGCCATTTTGCCAGTTTAGTCCAAAGGTTTCATTTTTAACCTGTGGGTCCAAAAAGGTTTCACAGTTGCCATTTTAGTCCACTGGGTTAACTTCATCCATTTTTTCTGTTAACTAGAAGGCCATTTCGGTCATTTTATATGGCTGGATTGCCCTTTTAGTTAACAGAATTACATACAAAATGACCAAATTGGCCTTCTCATTAACAGAAAAAATGAATGAAGTTAACCAAGTGGACTAAAATGGCAACTGTGAAACCTTTTTGGACCCACAGGTTAAAAATGAAACCTTTGGACTAAACTGGCAAAATAGCCCAAACCACAGGGACTAAAATGACATTTAACTCAAATATTTATTTGTTTTGAAGTAATTGGATGAGCAAATTCAAAGCAGATCTTTTTATTTAATACCTCAATACTTATTCTTTTTTCTTCAACCGTGAAAGGATATAACTGAGTTATGAATGGGAGTCCTAATATAATTTGAGATGTTAAATCCTTTACTAGAACTAATTGAGTTTTATAACAATAGTTTTCTTTGCAAATATGAACATTTGATAATTTAAATTTAATATTTAATGGGTTTCCATTGGCTCCAGATAATCTATATGTAGTCTTTTCATAGTATTTTGTGGGTATTAAACCTTCTTGAATACAGTTCATATCAGCACCACTATCAATCATGGCAACTAATGTTAATCGAAATTCATTATTGATTATTATATTTAATTTAGTATACCATTTTTGAGAAGTTAATCCTTTTAAATGATTTATTTTTCCTATATTAGTATCGTTATTGTTTTCTTCTTTTTCTTTATTTTTTTCTTTTTCTAATTCTTTAATTTGTGCTTTTATTTCTCGAATTTCTTCTTTAATATTTTTTAATTCTATTTGTAATTCAGTTATTGTAACAGGATTTTCTTTTATCTGTTTTGTTTGAAATCTTTGACATATTTAATTGAAATTATATACCTTTTCTTCCTTTTCTTTTGGTAGTTTATACTTTTCTTTTAATTGTTTTAAATATACTTGTTTTACCTCTTTATCATCAATTTTTTTCTAATAATTCGAATATGTCTTTATTATTTTCTGTTAGAGAATTTATTGTTCCATCGATTTCACAAATACAGGGACTAATGCATTCACACATATTATCTTCTGAACTACTTTCTGAATTAGAATCTTCAATATTGTTTAAATCATTATCACTATAGTCTGAAATACTGTTTTCACTTGAGTTGTCATAAATAAGTATTTTATTTATCTATTCTTTTAATTCATCGGAAATGTTTAGCTCATTTATCTTTTTCTTAGTATAACAATCCTTGGAATAATATCCTTGTCATCCACATTTATAGCAAATGACAATATCTTGTTTACCTTGTTTTTTCTTTTGAAAATCAATCTTATCTTTGTAATATTTTTGTTTATTTTTAATATATGGTTTTCTTTTATAGTTCCTTTTGATAAATTGTTTAGGAATTTTCTTTTTCGATTTAAAAGGAGTTTTAAATGGTTCAAATCCATATTGTTGACAAAAGCTTCCTAATTCCTTATGGCCTTGGATACCGTCCTTTTTTATTTTCTCTTTTAATTTTAAATCATTACATATTTTTAATTCTTCTTGATTTATATAATTTATTATTTGCCCATAGGATAAATCTCTATAAGGAATATTATTATTAAAATCTTTTTTAATTTTCTCTCTAATTTTTTCTGCAAATAATTTTGGTAACCCAGCTATAAATCTTTCTTTCCAATAAGCTTCTTTACAATCATCTCTAGTCGTAACTTTTGAAAGAAAAACATCTTTATACCATCTAAAATCTTGTAATTTCCTACACGTCAAATTTAATAATATTAAAGAATTTCTTTCTTGATAATCTGTTGGATTTCCAATAAAATGTTTAATTATAGCAAATATTAAAGTATTAATTATATCAGGTATTTCAGTTGGTATTTGAACATTATTTTCTGTTTTAATAATTAATTTTTTAGCATTTTGGATTATTTATTTTTTTTCTTCTGTAATATACTTGTCCCACCAACCTTTAAGGATTCCAGTAAAACCAGAAACTATTATAGTAAGAATTTGAGCTTCATTATTTCCATTTGCTTTATATGCATTGGCTGCCATTATCATTTCTTGTAATAGATTAAGAATTTGATGTTCTGTTTGACCTTCTATACTCCATTCGTATAGAGAAGATCCATCATATTTTGCTTAAACTAAAGTATGTCGTTCTTCAAATTGTAAATCTGGTGGAGTAGGTCTAGGGTAATAATTTCTTGTTTCAGGCCTAGTAGTATAGGTATTATTTTTTGAAAAATGATAATTTCCTCCTTTAATTTTGTTTATAGAATCTTCTAATTGAAAATCATTAAATTGTTCTTCAATACTTTGAATTTCTTGTGCTGAAATAACGTTTATATTTAGTTTTGAAATTTTTGAGGAAATATCTTTTAACATATCCTGTTGTTTGTTTAGATTTATTGGGATATCTATACCATATGGTTTAAATATTGGATTTTCAATAGTTTCAGTAATTAATTTAGTATTTGAAGTACTAGGTTGATCTAGATTTTTATTATTAGTTTCAATCCTTTCTAATTGTTCTCCTATGGTATTTAATTTTTCATTGGTATAATTATTTTAAAAAATAATTGTCTTTACATTTTTATTTAAATATTCATTAGTATTTGCCAAAGGTTTTGCAATATAATCTTTATTTTCAGTTTTTATTTTTATATCCGTATGTGGAGGATGTACACTAGTAATGTCTTCATTTTTATCTATAATTGTATAGGTTTTGGTTATAGTATTACTAACAGATATATTTTTAAAAAATGGATATTCAATTTTATTTTCTATACAGTAAAGAGGAAACCAGGAGAAAAATGGAATATTTTCATCATTTTCACACATATATAGGTGTCAATCAATCTCATGTAAAAATCTTTCATCTTCATTGTATGTAGAAAAATACCATATCAAATTTTTATTATTATATTCATTGAACATTTCATCTTTTAAATATTTTAACATTTCTTTATCCATAATTAACAAGTTGTGCTTGAAATTTTTCCCATAAGCTTTACTCTATAATTATTTTCTTCTCTTAATCTTTTTTCTAAAAATAATATATAGCTAGAGGGATGATACGGGTTAGATGTATAGTTAGAGGGATGATACGGGTCGGATGGAGGCATGATGCATGAATTATTATTATTATATTCTTCTATTCTTTCCCTCATATATTTTATTCTTCTATTGCAATTTTTCAAAAACCAAATATTGTAATCCCTTTGGGCTTGAATTTTTGAATCACTCATTGTATATCTTCATAATTTTCCATATCAGACTTAGTTGGGACATAAGTATTATTATCACTATCATTTTCTTCATATAGTGGTCTTGGAATAGTATTTGAAAAATCAACACCTTTCATTTTCATTGATAAACTTCTTCTAAATAGACTTTCATCTATAGTATTTCTAGAAGTACTTGCTCCTATAGAATGCCTTGGTAAAACATTACTAAAAGAAATATCTATTGAACCATCAGAATGTTCTACTATGCTAGATGTTTGATTTTCTATCTCTATAGGTTTTGGCGGGTTTATATCTTGTCAATTCCATGTTAATGATTGAGTTATTTCATTCCATTTTAATTTTTTAGGTGTTCTTATCTTTGTATGCATAGTATTAGCTTCAAAAATAATAGTTTCATCTTTTGGGGATACTAATTTTGTTTTAGCCTCTATAGTTGTAGTCATAGTCTTATAATATATTCTGTATATAACTACTGCAGCATTAGTTTTTTCTTTGAATTCTAAGTTTTTGGTTTTAATTGTTAATGTTAAAGTATCTAAAATATTTGGATCAAATAGACCAATTGAAAAATTAGGGTAGCAATTAAAGTAAATAGGACCATTTGAAATATTAGATTCAGCCATAGCTAGTAAAGAATTATTAAAGTTTGTATGTCTTGCATCTCTTAGAATTAGTAATACAGCAGCATCAATTCCTAATCTGAACATAGGTTTAATGGCGACTTGAACTAATCCTATGTGTAGAAATTTATATAATTTTCTATGTCTTTTAATAGCTTCTACTGATAATAATTGCATGTTTTGATAATCTTTATTAATAGGTATAGTTTGTTCATGAGTTTTTATAGAATAATCTTGTAAAAAATCAAAAGTACCAATTTTGTAAATAGTTTTAACATCTTGTTTTGGTATATTCCAATTTAAAAGATTGTTTTCAATTTGAGAAATATTAATTTCTACAGAGTTCATATGTAAAGAGTTCATGTTTAAGTCTTTTTCATCATTATCATTAGTATTTGAGCCATAATCTCGTTTAGAAAAGAATTTTGATAACTGATTCATTATAGTTATTAATCTTTAAATTTTTAAAGTAGAGCTTATACTGAGGGAACACCCCCAAATCGTCGTGGTCCGGCTGCCCATTTTCAATAATCTTTAGGGCATAAAGCTAATCCAACCGACAATCGACATGGCTTACCAACACAGTTCTACCCCCCTTTAAAAATTCAGGACTAATAATCATAATAAATTAGTTAAAAATTTTAATTTCTAAACAGAGACAATGAGACATGGCTCTGATACCAAAATGGTTTAGGATCGTTTGTTTATCTGCAAAATATATTTTAGAAAAGGATATTAAAAATTTGATTTCAAAACAAGTTTTTGTGTGTATATATATATTCATGATAACTATGTTTTAGTTTTGGGAAAAAGAAAAGCTTCAAGTCTTTAAACATATATTTAAAGGAAAATTTATTAAAATAAATGCTATTTTGCCCATGGTTTTATAGCGTAGTGGCATCTTGGTGGTGGGATAAGGTTTTGGGACTAATAGGTCATGGGTTCGATTCCCACAAGGGGGTATTTCCCGTATTCATCGGGTTTCCTCCTGAATTGGTGTTTAGGCATTATGCCTAGTGGAGATGGATATGATCGGGTGGTTCCGTTGATGACACGATGATACTCCAGTGTTTAGGCATTATGCCTAGTGGAGATGGATATGATCG